>JASDQU010588636.1:27692-53426 GCA_032191745.1 Picea mariana
TTATGGGAAAGAATCATATTACTGTATCATATTAAATGTAAAAAAGAGATTACAACCATAGCCTTGATGTCGTAAGGTCCCTTCCAACTGTCCTTCGTTCCCCACACACTTCTTGCTCCAAGGATTCTGAGACCATAGATCTGATAGCTACTCACAATCTATCTTGACAAAGCAAATCTCAAAGCCACTCCAACCAAGCTGTAAATCCAAGCTCAAGAACCAACAAAGCTAACCCAAGCTCAAGATAACTTTCTCCATGAGAACTCCTCCCCTTTTATAAGTTGAAGAGGATAAGGTGAGGAGGTTAGTATTATCCCACTAAATCATGAAAGCGAGTAAGATCCAAACCATTCGAATGCCACCTCACCATAGAAGTTTCTCCTTCTAGAAGATTCAAGAAAACGCTCATTTTTCCCATGTGCTGGAATTCTCGCACCCTAGCTATAGAGAAACTTGTGAGGTGTTCACACCCTGGCTATAGTGCAACCTGTGAGAATGGGGAATTCTCGCACGCTGCCTATATAGCAACCTATGAACTTCCCTTTTTATAAGGTTTTTACATAGGAAAAAGCAACTTCTTTTCTCAGGAAAAGTTATTCTCCCTTCTCTCTTTAGGAACTCAGGCCACTGACCCCTCTGAAGGCAACAAATAGGTTTACATCATTAACGATCATAGGGATGAAGAAAATAATGTGTAACACACCAGTACCCTAGATGCATCTGGTCTCGCAATCAAGTATGGGTCCACCCCCAAACCCTAAATATAACCCTAATAGTGGCATAATTAATTCAAATGACTATATGCCATATGGATCATCTCCACAAAGCAACCCATATTTTCCATTTCTGGGTCCTCCTCAGCCGGTCTCTCTTCAACCAGGACAAACACATGTCAGTGTTAACTTTGTTCAACCCTCTCCCATCCAACAAGTTCATGCTTTTGAACAGTTGAATATGAAAAATTTAGCTCAACAACCAAATAATGGCAAGAAGAAAGGAAAAAACTAAAGCAATAGCAACTCAGGACCAAGAGGAAATAACCCCCAACAAAACCATCCCGTTGAAGGCAACCAGAACCCCCAAGGGGGAAACAATAACAACAAACCATGAAAAAACAAGAACAACAATCTCATAACTAACTTCCCTTGTGCTCTATGTGGTGAGTATGGACATTATACTCAGCACTTCCCCCAAATTGACGATTATAAATGAATGAAAGCATCCATGAACAAACAACACCCTATGACACCACCTACCCCCCAACATGCCCCACAAAATTATTTGCAACCACCACCTCCAACTATTTTGAAAAACCCTATTCCACACCAAGGTGTAATGAATACCCAACAAGAGGTAAACTCTCCTCCACCACAAATGGGGAAATACCAAAACCCAGGTCCCAGTCAACTCGGGAATCCAGCTGATCACAATATCCTCCTTACCAGTGAAGAAGAGATTATTTTGCAAACACAAAACCATCCATACGACATGCCTCTTGATTCTACCCCAGCCACCTCAGAAGCATCTCCCGCTATAGCAGGACAACCATTGATGATTCCACTCCCTAACACTGAACCAAACCCCAATGTACACCGCATGACTTTGTGATGGAATGTACATAATCCTCATGCTAGGGTAGCTCATAATTATAGTTTGGTTGATGACTTATCACAGTCTCCTACAACCATGTATGTATTATAGGTACTCCACACATTTCCATCACAATGAAAATCCTTTCTTTCCTCCTTGGGGGCAGTTGAAGGTGCTAATACTTAGCTAATCACCTTTGATTTAGATAGCGGAGAACCATGCCTCCCCACCCCGGTAGATTTTCATATACTAGTTAGGATCTAGAACATCACATTTCATCAATGCATCATCGATGAAGGTGCATCCACATGCATCATGCCCAAAGTAGTATGGTAGAAACTCGACTCACATGAGCTAATACCATTTTCCATCACCCTGAGGGCTTATGAAAGTCGACCATAATCCCCTAAAGGGATCTTCCAAAATGGCCCCATATAACTTGGGGGAAAAAATATCTTGATTGAAATTGAAGTCATCAACAGCCCACTTGATTACAATATCTCGTTCGGATGTAGCTACATGTATGCTATGAAGGTGGTAGCCTCTTCTGTGTTTTGTACGATGATGTTCCCCCATAAAGATAAAATCATCACCATTGAACAACTTACACATTATGAGCCTAATCATTTTTCCGACAATGATAACATCCTCCCCCTTGTACACACTAGCTCGGATGATTTTTAAGTCATCAGCATTGGTCCTGGAATATTCAAGGACCCATCCTTGTTAGGGACTTATCATGGAGCCCCACCTCTCTTCAACCCATCTATTTCGTAACAAGTGTGTGTAGTTTATTCTAATGGAACAAATATCAAAGAAAATACTCCTCTCACAGAGGCCCCTCCCTACATTGAAGTTCCACCAGTCAAAGAAATATTACCTTAGGAGTTCCCTGAGAACACTACAACACCACTTATTCTATATCCCCCCCCCTCCAAGGTAAAATCCTGGTTTGGGAAACAGTCCCCAAGTCATTAACCAAATCCCCTTTTTCTACCCCCCACATGGAGTCTAATCATTCCAGGTAGTCACTACTCTCACGCTTCCCAACATGGTTCTTTCCATCCCTATATGGTATCTCCATCCACCCGGTATGGTTCCTCCACCATCTCTCCCTCCTCAGACATAGGGATTACCGATGCATATCCTAGTACATGCTCCTGCCAAACCATCCCCACCCCCAACTAGTGACACCACGACCACCATTAGGGGTAGATGAAGGAATAATGAGTCCATAACTCTGCACCCTCCCTGAGCTCAACCTCCTTATGCACTATGAAAAAGAGAAGGGAAACCCACTAACATATGTCCTACTCTTCCCAAGTTACACAATCTTAGCCAACTCCCTACAACAACCCCATTTCTTGTCACTCCACCAAGTACATCCACCACTACTACAGAGTCCTCAACAATACGCAAGAAAAGGTTACGAACCAAATTCACTTGTTCCATATGCTCATAATTTGGCCATTACACTCATCATTTCTAGCCCTATCTCAATTCTACCAAACATTAGCCACAATAAGCCACACATCTCAGCCAGAGCCCTCTCAGTCACTCCCTACGGAAGCTCACATTATTGACATTTGTTATATTTCATCATCAATCCCCGAGCAAACAAGGTACCATACACAGTATCGTGAAATTTGGTTTATTTCAAGCGAACCATCACACCTCGTACATGATATCCCTTATATGCCCTCACCCCTTGAGCACCATAACACTGACCCACTGATAGTTCCTCCTATGATCCCCTAGGATCCCTTGTATTCTCGCATTTTCCACTGCGACGAAGATATATTGGAGGAATTGACTACCCCTGATTGCCCTTGGAATGTGCTCCATCATTGAGCACATTTTATCTCACAAGAGGCCTTTCACCCTCCTGACCAAGCCTCCATGTGCATGATCTAAACCAAGGATTTTATTCCTCTGGGGCATGTTGACTAGTTCAAGAACCCTATTCTTTCCCCCAATCCTTTTGATGAAGGAAACATGGCAAACATATACCCCACAGTTAAAATTGACATTTCCGTTAAACCATGCATTGTAGAAGAGATCACCATTGGCACTGCATCCTCCCTTGAAGAAATCATTGCTTACAAATCTCTCTTTCAAGAATACTAGGATATTTTTTCCTCATCATATATAGAGATGTCTAGCCTCGATCCTTCTATAGTCAAACATCGAATCGACACATGGCCAGATATTGCCCTTGTTCATCAAAATAAATGCCACCTACAACCATCCAAAGATGTGGCTATCAAATCCGAAATTGATCATTTACACATGGCTAGATTCATTTACCCCATTGAGTACACTTCTTGGGTCTCCAACCCCATCCCGTTAACAAAAAATAGGGAACTATTCATGTTTGCACCAACTTTCGCGACCTCAACCACATTTTTTCTAAAGAAAACTTCCCAACCCCTTTCATCAACCAAATAATTGTTGATTGTGATGACCAAGAGGCACTATCCTTTATGGATGGGCTCTCCAGATACAATCAAATTTAGATCCACCTAGCAGATTAGTACAAAACTGCTTTTACAAACCCTTGGGGTACCTTTGCTTAACACGTCATGCCTTTTGGACTAAAAAATTTTTGCACTACATTTCAATGGGCCATGACCTATTTTTTTCATTATCTTTCTCACATCGTCCTTGCTTATTTGGACAACCTCACTGCTCGATCTAAAAAGAGACCACAACATTTAGATGACTTACATATCATTTTTAAACAATGTTGCCAATATAATGTCCTCTTGAACCCCTTCAAGTGTGTCTCCTAGCACGACATCACTGTGGACCCCCTCAAGGTCCAAGCTATCATATAAATTCCACCACCTAGGACTTTACACCAACTACAGAGATTGCAAGGCAAAGCCAACTTTTTACATCACTTTGTCCCAGACTATACCAATCGTGCACATGGTTTTCTCCACTTACTGTGTCATGATATCCCATTCTGATGGGATGAACATGCTCAAGCATCTTTTGATGATTTAAAATCCTCCCTATCTAATTCCCCTTTGATTAGTCCCCCACACTATGATCACAATTACATCCTCTACTTATCATCCTCTATTGTTTCAGTCACAGGAGTCCTCATCCAATTAGGGGATGATGGATTTGAACATGTTATCTACTACATTAGTAAAAATATTTCGGGCCCACCCATGAAATATAATCATGATGAAAATTTCATGTTAGAAATTGTCCTCATAGTCCAAAAACTATGACATTACATTCTTCTTCGCATGACCAAGGTCGTAGCAGATTGCAACCAAATGTAGTACTTTCTCAGTTGATGACAGATCAATGAAAATTTTTCTCGATGTATCATTATCCTAGAGGAATATGATCTAGATTTCTCTACTCCCAAAAGCAAGAAATCTCTTGTCCCAACTGATATCATTATGACCTTTCCCTCGGACGCCAAATATTCCACTATCAATGAGGATTCCCTTGATGAAAACCTTTTATTTATCCTCTCAGACTACCCTTGGTATGACAACCTTCTCGTCTACCTTCATACAAAAAATTCCAGGTATCACCTCTCTCAAGATGATCATCGACGAATTCGCCATCAGGCCCTCTGATACCTCCTCATTGGAGACATTCTCTATCGACACAGGTTCGATACCATCCTTTGGCAATGTCTTACAATTGATGAAGCTGATATAGTATTGAACGATTGCCACAATGGCGCTTGCGGTTGTCACCTCTTAGGTATGTCCACAACCCAAAAAGTCATTTGAGCTGGCTACTTATGGCCCACTTTGTTTTATGATTGCATCCACGCTATTGAGCGATGTGATAAATGCCATATTTATGAAAAAAAATCACGAGCTCCACTAGCTCTTCTACACCCAGTCATCACAACCATCCCCCTTTTCAAATGAGGCATTGATTTCATGACTTTCAATCCTCCATCTAGTAATGGACACAAGTACATCATGATGGTTGTGGATTATTTCACCAAATCGGCCGAAGACATGCCCACATTTAACAACATTGTTGATACAACACCACATTTTTTCTTCAACCATGTCATTACCTGATTTAGCGTCCCATGATAGTTAGTTTCCGATCATGGTAAACACTTTGAGAATGAGATCTTTGCGGAACTCTCCTCAAAGTTAGGATTCACTCATGAATTTTCCTCCCCATACTACCCTCAGTCCAATGGAAAGGTTGAGGCTATCAATAAATTCTTCAAAACCATGATACAACGCACCGTCAAAAAACATAAGACCAACTGGTATCATATATTGTTTTCTACTTTATGGGCCTACCACACGATAGTCAAAACTACCACCAATTTTACACCATTCCCCCTCGTCCATGGGATCAAAGCCACCCTCCCTATCAAGTGAAAAATCCCCACATTACACACTACCATAGAGCTCTTACCTGACGCTTCTCTATTGGAAAACATCCTACTGACCTTAGAGTCACTTGATGAAGACTATCGATCTTCATTACAACACAATAACGCAACTGAGAAATGGTCCAAAGCCACCCTCGACTTCCATGTCAACCTTTTCTCATTCAACAAAGGAGATCTTGTGTTAGCCTATGATATCACCCACGACACTCTTGGCCATGGGGAATTTGATTCGTTATGGTGTGGCCCCTTTATCATCCAAAATTTCCTCACTAAAGACACCTACATATTGTCCGCCCCCGAAGTCTATCCTCTCAAAGAACCCATCAATGGGTTGTACTTAAAGAAGTTTTACGCCTAAGTGTAGCCTCCATACCTGATCCATATTTAGGAGTGGAACGAACTAATTAATAAAATGAATACAGTAAACATAGAGATATGAAGAATAACACAGATATCCAATGAACAATATCTTCTATTGAATAATGAAATAGGCTGAAACTGTAAAACTGCAGAACTGAAACACTTTCTCGAATAGTGGTAGCTATCTCTGAGAAGAGATGTGCCTGATACATGCATATGTATGATCAAAATGGATTACAATGAGGCTCTAGAGGCCTTTTTTATATTACTCATGAATGTAAAAACCATAAACATTCAAAAACCTAACCCTAGAAGGTGAAACGCCAAAAGTCACATAGGCCCTTATGGGTAAGTTGGTGTAAGTTGGTACCTCAACTTTCTAGGGTCATAACTTTTGCGTACGACCTCCGTTTTAGGTGTGTGATAGCCCGTTGGAAATGTCTTTCATAGAACTACACATTCCACCATCAAACTCCAACTTTGTCTACATTTCGAATTTGGTGAGCCAAAAAAACAATGTTTATGGCCCCAAAATGTCCTTGGAAGTACAACAAGATGTGTTGACATGAAAACATACAAAATAAGCCAGTTGGATTAGGAAAGAGGTCACCAGTATCTAGATGGAGGATGTGTGGGGCTTCAAAAATCCCTATAATTTTACAACCCCAATTTCAAAGAAGTAAAAAAGAACATGTTGAACAAAAATGGACAAGAGGAGCCAACTAGAATAGGTGGGTGGCAACCAACATCCACCTGGATCAATCCTACCCTCTTAGGAAGAAATAGTCTCTATTGCATTGAGTTCCCCCATCAGGTGAGGAAACTTTTGTTGGATTTGGCCTCAGGTGAGCCACTTTCCTTGGTGTAGGAGTTTCCCTGCCTTGACAACTCGATAAAATTGGATCCTTTGCTGGCGAGTGCCCTTGACTTGTGTGTCCACTATCTAATCAATGGAGGCTTGTTCCATGAAGTCAATCTTGAGTTATGTGGGTGTTAGTTGTTCTGCGATCTCTGAGGTGTCCAATAATGATGGAAAATATGGCCAAAGGAGGTCCACATTGAACACTGGATGCAGGCCAAGGAAGGGTGGAGTGTTGATCTCAAAATCATTGCTACCCACAACCTTGGTGATAGTGTAAGGCCCATAGCGAAGGGGGTGAATATTATGATGGGGCCCCATGAGATGCTCCTTCTGGAAATGTAACCAAACTTTGTCACCAACCTAAAACTGGTGTGGTAACCTATGTTGATCATGGCGCTGCTTGTACTTAGCATTGGATTTCTGCAAAATCCCCTGGACCTGTTGGTGGATGTGTTGAATCTGCTCAGTGAATCTAGTGGATTTGTTGATCACAGACTGATCATGGGAAGAGTCTGTCTGTGCAATGGCAAGAGGAAGTGCAACATCAATGGGTCCCAAGGGTTGGAATCCCAGACCCACCTAAAATGGCCTATGGTTGGTGGAGCTATGGAGAGCCTTGTTGTAACTGTTTTGAACATAGGGGAGACTCTTGTCCCATGTATGTTGATTCTTAGAATTGTAGATGCAAAGGATGTGCACAATCATCTGATTGATGACCTATGTTTGGTCGTTGGTTTAGGGGTGGAAAGCTTTGGATTTTGTGATCTTGGTGTCCAAAAGAGACTAGAGACTCGACCAAAATGTGTTGAGGAACGTGTTGTCCTGGTCAGAGATGATGGTCTGTGGTATCCCAAAGTGTACCCACACTCATTAGAAGAAGATCTTGGTAGTATCTGTCACTGTGATATTATTCTTGTAGGCTGTGAGGATGGCCATCTTCAAAAACTGATCAATGAACACAAATACGCAACCATTTCCTTGCTTGGTGGACAACAAGGAAGACATGTAATCCATTGATATGGATTTCCAAGGCTTCTCAAGAATAGGAAGAGGGGTTTCTAATCCTTTCTTCTTGATGGATATATTGGAAATGGGACAGGAAGTGAAATATCTTATGTACCTGTTGACGTCCTATTGAATTTTTGGCCAATAAAAATGTTTTTGAAGAACGACTATAGTTTTCTCCATGACAAAATGTCTTGCCACTTGACTGTAGTGGGCTTCCCAAATCTTCTTTTCATGCTCGCTTGTAGGAACATAGAGATGGCCCAAGTGGCATAAGAGTCCATCCTAAATCTAAAAATTGGTGATAGTTGCGCCTATACCAAAGAGATGATAGGTGGTGGCAAAGTCTTAATCTTGCTAATAAAGTTGGGGCCACTCAGATGCTTCATGTCCACAACAATGGAGCACAGTGGTGAGTGCAACCACAGGATGCTGACTAGGGAAGTCGATGACATGATTGGAGATACTTGTCTTATAATTGATGTTGATATGGAACTGCTACAGGTAGGTGGACTGCTTTTGATGGTGGTCATTCTACAATTTCCCCTGTGTCTATATGAACTACAGAGGCTTGTGATCAGTGTGTATGATCGACTCTTTTTCTTGAATGTAATGTTTCCATTGGTGATAGGCTTGTGCAATTGAATACATTTATTTGTCATAGGTGAGGTATTTTCAGACAGTATCAAAGAGTATCTGAATATGGTATTCCATCAGATACCCGTGCTGAGTGAGAGCTGCGTCGACAACATAGTCAGATGCATCAATCTCAATCTCAAATGATTGTTGCAGATTAGGCAAGGAGAGTATTGGAGCTGAGTATAAGAGATGCTTGAGATCATAGAATTCTCATTTTTTCTCCTTCCCCCACACAAAATTATCCCTACCACTTCCTTTGATTACCTGGCTGAGGGCTCATGCAATATGGGAGAATCCAAAAAAGAACCCTTGGTAGAAGTTGGCTAATCCCAAGAAGCCTCGAAGTTTGGTCAGTGTGGTCGGGGCTGGCTAGTCATGTATGACTTGGATCTTAGTTGGATCAACATGTACCCCATGCTCATCAACAATGTAGCCCAAGTATTGGACCATGTTCATGACAAAAGATCATTTTTCCAAGTTGGCATATATCTTGGGCTGTCACAGAGTGCTCAAAACCTGCTGAATATGACACATGTGCTCCTCCCACATCTTGTTGAAGATGAGGATGTTATCCAAATATACCACCACAAAGGAGTTGGTGAAGGGTCTCAATACACCATCCATCAACCTCATGAAAGTGGCTGGTGCATTTGTTAAGCCAAAGGGCATGACTAGCCATTCAAAGAGACCTTATTTATATTTGAAGGTTGTCTTCCATACATCAGTTGGTTCAATGGGAACCTAGTGGTAGCTAAATTTTAGGGAAATATTGTGGAATAATTTTTTGCCCTTGAATTGGTCAAGAAGGTCATCAATCTGGGGAATGGGGTACTGATTCATGATTTTGATTTTTTTTAAGGCTCTGTAATCAATGCATATTCACCATGTCCCATCCTTCTTTTGCACCAGTACAATCGGTCTTACGCAAGGGGAGGAGCTGGGTATGATTTTCCCCTTTTGAAGCAACTCTTGGATTTGTCTCCTAATTTCATCATTTTCCATCAGCGAGTGATTGTAGACTATTCCATTAGGTAGAGGTGAACCAAGAGTTATATTAGTTGGATGCTTGACTTGGCAATGTGTCAGTACCCCTATAGGTGAGGAGAATATGTCTCTGTATTCTTCCATGGTCTTGTCCATCTTCTTCTACTACAAAGAGAGGCTCTACGTAGAGGCCATCGATGTAGTGGGGACCTTCTATTTACTATGAGAATGGATCACAAAGAAGATGAACTTCCTGATTTGTGAGATGACCTTAGAACATTTCTTAGCAGAGACTGAATAAATAGTGGTAGGTGATGCTACCTATGGTATCTTGTACAATTGTCTACCCAAAGTAATAATAACACTACGAGGTCTAGAATCATACATAGCATGAAAATTCCACAAACATGGTTATCCTAAAATAATATCTCAAACTTCAAGGGGAGAAATATCACACATTACCTCATCTTTGAAATCCTTGATGCCATAGGGAGGATGACATTGTTGGCTAACACAGAGATATCTTCCTTGGCGAAGCCAGTCGATGGTGTAAGGTCATAGGTGTGGTGTCATTGGCAGGTCCAACATCTTGATGTGTTCTTTTGAAATCATGTTCTTCTGACTACCTCTATCAATAATGAAATAAAGCGGGTCCCCCTTTACCCACATCTACGAGTGAAAGAGGTGTTCCCCTTCCTTTGGTTCTTCTAGTTCGCTTGGCCAGAATTTGGTGGTAGAAATAGTGGCACTAGGTTCAACATCAATAATATACCTACCTCCTTCAGGATTTGATTTGGAATCAGAATTGGCCTCTAAATCGAAAGCCTTCAGTTCATCCATGAGGGACTGCTTGGAGTGACATTGTTCGGTGTTGTGCCAAGGGATTTTATGGTACTCACACCATTTTCCCATGTCCTTCTTTGTCTTCTCATTTCCCTTCTTGTGTTGTGTCTTGAACTATTTTTCCTGAGGGTGGCCATGTTGACTTGGTCCCTTGAAATTTGGGTTAGGGATGCCTTTGTACTCCTTCGTATGTGAGGGGTTTGTAGATTCAAACTCTCACCTTTTTTGGTTAAATTTCTGCTTAATCTTGACAACGTATCTATAATCCATGCCAAATGAGGAAATGTCAATAAAATCCATTTCTGTTTGAATGTATCTATGAAAAAAACCATGGTATTTGAGCATCAGATGATGCTCAAAGTCTTTGATACCCAATTTGGTGGATAGGGTATGGAAAATATTGGTGAAATATGGTATTGTCTGGTCCCTTTCTTGACATAGGGTGGTCCATCTAGTGTACTGGTCCTCGTCGCTTCTAATAGGGTAGTGTTGTTATTTAATGGTGTCCCAGAAGGAATCCCATGTAGGGGCCACCACAAACATTACATTATTCCCCACGACCCTTTTCTCAGAGTAAGTATCCCACCAGTATTTAACATGGGGAACGACCTTGAGGAGTGCAAAAGTGATCTTTTCCCTATCCGAAAAATTGTGGACTGAAAAATACCCTTGGAGAAAATTCAACCATTTATCTACAACATCTGCATCTATCAGTCCTCCAAATAATGGAATATAAAAATTTACTTGTACCATGAAGGGGGTTTCATGGTCGCTTGATGAAGATGCTTGTCCTATGGGAAGTCGTTGAAGGATCTGTGCAAAGTTTTCCATCATTTTGTTCCTTTTTCACATGAGGGATTCCTCGAGCAACATTTTAATAAGATCTATTTATCCATCATATTTATTTTCATCCCCCATGGGTTGTTGTTTGTCTCACGTGACCAATCTTGTAATGTATCGATTGGTTTGAGTCCCAAATTCTTATACCTAGATCTTGTCAGGGATATGCACGAAGAAAAATAAATGAAGAGAAGACCACTCTGATACCACTAATCTGGATTTAGGAGTGGAATGAACTGATTAACATACTGAATAAAATAAACACAAAGATATGAATAATAACACAGATATACACTGAACAATATCTTCTATTTAATAATGAAATAGGCTGAAACTGTAAAACTGCAGAATTGAAACACTTGCTCAAATGGTGGTAGCTATCTCTGAGAAGAGATGTGGATGCTATGCACATTATTCTGAGCATAATGGAATACAATGAGGTTCCAGAGGCATTTTTGATATTACTCATGAATTCCAAAACCCTATACATCTAAAAACCTAACCCTGGATGGTGAAACACCAAAAATCATGTGGGCCCCTATGGCTAAGACGGTGTAAGTTGGTACCTCAACTTCCCAGGGTCATAAATTTTGCATACGCCCTCTGTTTTAGGCGCATTATATCTCGTTGGAAAGGTATTTCATAGAGCTACACATTCTGCCATCAAACTCTAAGTTTGTCTACATTTTGAATGTGGCGAGCCAAAAAAACAACGTTTAGGGCCCCAAAATGTCCTTGGAAGTACAACAAGATGTGTTGATGTTAAAAAATACAAAATAATCTAGTTGGATTAGGTGAGAGGCCACCAGTATCCACCTAGAGGATGTGTGGGGCTTTAGAAATCCCTAGAAGTGTAGAACCCACAATTACAAGGAAGTACAGAAGAATATGATGAAAAAAAATGAACAAGAGGAGCCAACTGGAATAGTTGGGTGGCCACCAACATCCACCTGAATCAATCCCCCCCTCTTAGGAAGAAATAGTTTCCATTGCGTTGATTTCCCCATATGCTGAGGAAACTTCTACTAGATTTGGCCCCGGGTGAGCCACTTTCCTTGGTGTAGGATTTTCCCTGCCTTGACAACCCAATAAATTTGGAACCTTTGCTGGCAAGTATCGTTGGCTTGTGTGTCCACTATCTGATTAGTGGAGGCTTGTTCTATGCAGTTAGTGTTGATTTATGTGGGTTTCATTTGTTCTGCGATATCTGAGGTGTCCAATAATGGAGGAAAATATGGCCAAAGGAGGTCCACATTGAACACTAGATGTAGGCCAAGGAAGGGTGGAGTGTTGATCTCAAAATCATTGCTACCCATAGCCTTGGTGATTGTGTAAGGTCCATAGAGAAGGAGGTGAAGCTTCTGATGGGGCCCTATGAGATGATCCTTCTGCAAATGTAACCAAAATTTGTTGCCAACCTGAAACTGGTGTGGTACCCTATGTTGATCATGGAACTACTTGTACTTAGCATTATATTTTTGAAAAATCTCCTGTACTTATTGGTGGATGTGATGAATCAGCTCAGTAAATCTAGTGGCTTTGTCGATCACAAACTGATCATGGGAAGATTATGTCTATGCGATGGAAAGAGGAAGTGCAACATCAATGGGTCCCAAGGGTTGAAATCCCAGACCCACCTAAAATTGGCTATGGTTGGTGGAGCGATGGAGAGCCCTATTGCAATTGTGTTGAACGTAGTGGAGACTCTTGTCCCATGTACATGGATTATTAGAATTGTTCATGCACATGATGTGCACAATCATATGATTGATGACCTATGTTTGGCCATCGATTTGGGGCTGGAAAGCAGTGGATTTTGTGAACTTGGTGTCCAACAGAGACCGGAGACTCGACCAAAATGTGTTGAGGAACCCGTTTTCTTGGTCGGAGATGATGGTCTGTGGTATCCCAAAGTGGACCCACACTTGTTTGAAGAAGATCTTGGTAGTATGTGCCTCTTTTATATTCTTCTTGCAGGATGTTAGGATGGACATCTTCAAAAACTAATCAATGACCACAAATACGCAACGATTTCCTTGCTTGGTGGACAACAAGAAAGACATGTAATCCATTGATATGGATTTCCAAGGCTTCTTAGGAATAGGAAGAGGGGTGTCTTAGCCTTACTTCTTGATGGCTAGATTGGAAATGGCACATGAAGTGCAAGATATTATATACTTGTTGATGTCTTGTCGAAGTTTTGGCCAATAAAAATGTTTCTAAAGAATGACCACAATTTTCTCCATGCCAAAATGTCCTGGAACCCAACTGTAGTGGGCTTCCCAAATCAACTTTGCATGCTCACTTGTAGGAACATAGAGAGGGCCTAGGTGGCATAAGAGTCCATCCTTAATGTGAAAATTGGTGACAGTTGCACCTATTTTGAAGAGATCATAGGTGGTGGCAAAGTCTAGATCTTGCTAATAATGTTGGGGCCACTCATATGCTTCATGTCCATAGGAATGGAGCACAGTGGTGAGTGCATCCACAAGAGGATGACTAAGACTGTCGGTGACACTATTGGAGATACTTGTCTTATAATTGATGTTGAGATGGAATTGATGCAAGTAGGTGGAACACTTTTGGTGGTGGTCGTTCTATAATTTCTCCCGTGTCTGTATGAATTGTAGAGGCTTGTGATCAGTGTGTATGATTGAATATTTTCCCAGAATGTAATTTTTCCATTGATGACAGGCTTGTGCAATTGAATACATTTATTTTTCATAGGTGGGGTATTTTTGGACAATGTGAGAGAGTGTTTTACTATGGTATGCCATCAGATTCCTGTGTTGAATGAAAACTACACCCACAACATAGTTAGATGAATCAGTCTCAATCTCAAAGGATTGTTGCAGATCGAGCAAGGAGAGTACTGGAGATGAGCATAAGAGATGCTTCAGATCATAGAATTCTCATTGTTTCTCCTTCCCCCACACAAAATTGGCCATACCACTACCCTTGGTTACCTAGATGAGGGCCCATGCAATATGGGAGAATCCCAAAATGAACCATCGATAGAAGTTGGATAATCCCAAGAAGCTCCAAAGTTCAGTCAGTGTGGTCGGGGATGGCCAGTCACGTATGATTTGGATCTTAGCTAGATCAACATATACCCCATGCTCATCAACAATGTATCCCACGTATTGGACCCTGTTCATGCCAAAAGAATTTTTTTCCAAGTTGGCATATAGCTTGTGTTGCCGTAGAGTGATCAAAACCTACTGAATATGCCATATGTTCTCCTCCCATGTCGTGATAAAGATGAGGATGTCATCCAAATATACCACCATAAAGGAGTTGGTGAAGGGTCTTAATACACCATCCATCAACCTCATGAAAGTGGTTGGTGCATTTGTTAAGACAAAGGGCATGCCTAGACATTCAAAGAGACCTTCTTTATATTTGAAGGTTGTCCTCCATACATGAGTTGGTTCGAAGGGAACTTACTGGTAGCCAGACTTTAGTGCAGTCTTGCTGAATATTTTTTCCCCTTTGATTTGGTCAAGAAGGTCATCAATCTAGGGAATGGGGTACCAGTTCATAAATGTGATTTTTTTTTAAGGCTCTATAATCAATGCATAGTCACCATGTCCCATCCTTCTTCTGCACCAGTACAATCGGGCTCATGCAAGGGGAGGAGTTGGATATGATTTTCCCCTTTTGAAGAAACTCTTGGATTTATCTCTTGATTTCGTCATTTTCCATCAGCGAGAGATGGTAGGTTGGTCCATTAGGTAGAGGTGTGTCGAGAGTCATATCAATTGGATGCTTGACTTGGAAGTGTGTCAGTACCCCTATAGGTGAGGAGAAGATGTCTCTATATTCTTCCATGATCTCATTCATTTGCTTCTACTACAAAGAGAGGCTCTGTGTAGAGGCCACAGATATGGTGGGTCCTTCTACTTACTATGAGCATGGATCACAAATAAGATGAACTTCCCGATATGTGAGATGAAGTTATTGCATTTCTTAGTAGAGATTGAATAAATAGCAGTAGGCGATGCTACCTATGGTATTTTGTACAATTGTATACCCAAAGTAATAATAACACTGTGGGGTCTAGAATCATACATAACATGACGCTTCCACAAACATGGTTTTCCTAAAATAACATCACAAACTTCAAGGGGAGAAATATCACATAGTACCTCATCTTTGAAATCCTTGATGTCGTAGGAAAGAGGACATTTTTGGCTGACACAAAGATCTCTTCCTTGGCGAAGCCAACCAATAGTGTAGGGTTGCAGGAGCGATGTCATTGGTAGGTACAGCCACTTGATGTTGTCTTATGAAATCATGTTCTTCTGACTACCACTATTGATAATGAAATGAAGCAGAGCCCCCTTTACCCACATCTGCAAGTGAAAGAGGCGTTCCCATTCCTCTGGTTCTTCTTGTTCGCTTGGCTGGAATTTGGTGGTAGCAATAGTGGCACTGGGTTCAACATCGATTTTCTGCTTCCCTCCTTTAGGATTTGATTTGGAATTATAATTGGCCTCTAACTCAGAAGCCTTCAGTTCATCCATGAGGGACTGCTTGGAGTGGCATTATTAGGTGTTGTGCCAAGAGATTTTATGGTACTCACACCATTTTCCCATGGCCTTCTTCATATTCTCATTTCTCTTCTTGTGTTGCATCTTGAACTGTTTGTCCTGAGGGTGGCCATATTGACTTGGTCCCTTGCAATGTGAGTTGGGGCTGCCTTTGTCCTGCTTTGGATGTGAGGGGTTTGTAGATCCAAACTCTCACCCTTTTTGCTTAAATTTCTGCTCGATCTTGACAACGTATCTTTAATCCATGCCAAATGAGGTGATGTCCATAAACTCCATTTCTATTTGAATGTATCTATGAAAAAAACCATGGTATTTGAGTACCAAATGGAACTCAAAGTATTTGATACCCAATTTGGTGTGTAGGGTATGGAAAATATTGGTGAAATATGGTATTGTCTAGTCCCTTTCTTGACCTAGGGTGGTCCATCTGGTGTATTAGTCCTCGTAGCTTATAACAGGGTAGTATTGTTATTTAACGGCATCCCGAAAGGAATCCCATGTAGGGGCCACCACAAACATTGCAGATTCCTCCACGACCATTTTCTCAGAGTGGGGAACGACCTTGAGGAGTGACAAAGTTATATTTTCCCTATCAAAAAAATTGTGGACCGAAAAATACCCTTCGAGAAGATTCAACCATTTATCTACAACATCCACATCTATTTGTCCTTAAAATAATGGAATATCAAAATTTACTTGTGCCATGAAGGGGGTTGCATGGCCGCTTGATGAAGATGCTTGTATATGGGCAGTTGTCAAAGGATCTGTGCAAATTTTTCCATCATTTTGTTCCTTTTTCACATGAGGGATTCCTTGAGCAACATTTTAATAGGATCTCTTGCTCCATCATATTTATTTTCATTCCCCATGGGTTATTGTTTGGCTCAGTACGACTGATCTTGTAATGGATCGATTGGTTCGAGTCCCAACTTCTTATACCTAGATCTTGTTAGGGACATGCACAAAGAAAAATAAATGAAGAGTAGACCGCTCTAATACCATCGATCCAAATTTAGGAACATAATGAATTGATTAACATATTGAATGCAATAAACACAAAGATATGAATAATAACATAGATATACAATGAACGATATATTCTATTCAATAATGAAATAGGATGAAACTGTAAAACTACAGAACTGAAACACTTTCTCGAATGGTGGTAGCTATCTCTAAGAAGAGATGTGGCTGTTATGCACATCCTTCTGAGCAGAATGGAATACAATGAGGCTCCAGAGGCATTTTTGATATTATTCATGAATTCCAAAACCCTATACATCTAAAAACCTAACCCCGGATGGTGAAACACCAAAACTCATGTGGGCCCCTATGGGTAAGATGGTGTAAGTTGGTTCCTCAACTTCCCAGGGTCGTAGCTTTTTCATACGACCTCCATTTTAGGTGCGTGATATCCCGTTGGAAAGGTATTTTAAAGAAATGCACATCCTGTCATCAAAATCTAACTATCTATACATTTTGACAGTGACGAGCCAAAAAAACAACGTTTAGGCCCCCAAAATAACCCTGGAAGTACAACAATATCTGATGACATGAAAACATACAAAATAAGCCAGTTGGATTAGGAGAGATGCCACCAGTGTCCAAATGGAGGATATGTGGGGCTTCAAACAACCCTAGAAGTGTAGAACCTGCAATTACAAAGAAGTACAAAAGAACATGCTGAACAAAAATGGACAAGAGGAGCCAGCTGGAATATTCGTGTGGCCAGCAATATCCACCTAGATCACTACCTTAGGTTTCTCTTTGTACACATTTTTAGAGTTTTTAGTATTCTTTACTACGACCACTCCTCATGTATGATCTATCACTAGTGTTAGTGATAGATTCATCATCCATCATCCTAGCACATTGGTTACACTGACGATGCCAGCCGCTGGACCCAGAATCTTACTTCGGCTACTTGGGCCCTCTATACTCCCTCACTTATACTACTCCATTTGAGTGGCATATACTTATTCTTGAACACAAACAACCAAGCTGAATATTATGCCATAATTGGTCACCTCATCGAGGCTATTCACTACCATATTCGTCACCTTAGCATTCTCTTAGATTCCTAGCCTGTTGTTCTGCAGCTCAACAATGTGTATCATGTCCACGATCCTTTCCTCTTCCACAAATACCTACAAGTTAGACTCCTATATCACAACTTTGATTCCATCATATTTACACATATTCCAAGAAACCTCATGAAAGTAGTAGATCACATGGCTAACCTAATAGTAGATTGACATTCGTCACATTAAAAACATCAAATACACAACATCATACATTTTTCAAGAGATAGAAATAGACACCATACATTATAAAAAAAAAACATGAAGACACACATGATCAATGTATCCATCATATATATCATCAAAGTAACAAAATGTTTTATAAAAATAGATATACAACTGCTCATAGGCCCATGATTCCCTTCATCCCTATGAGTACAAAAGGGGGCATCAAATAACCTAGACAAAAATTGGGCTCCCAAACTCGCACATAAAAAACTCGGCACTCAGGGTGCCCTAAATATCCCCCCCTATGTCCTCTGTCAGTCAAAGGTGCCCCACCAGTTGTGTGCCCTACCACTCCAGGAGGTATCCCACCAGTCATCACAGCCCCCACCACTACTTCTCTGCAGATCAATGTCTGCCACTCTGTCGGTACCCCCACACACTAGTCCAGGATGTCCTCATCCTGGATGTGGGCATATATGCCCTTAGGAACACCCTGAAGGACCCACTCGAACCATCGCCGCATATCCTCTACCATGGACACTGCGTCTCCCTGTGTCTCTCTAGCTGATCCTTCATCAATTTCATCTTGTCAGTGCCACTTCCCAACCCTCAGATCTGCAGGCTTCTATTGATCCAACTTCCATCGAGTCGACTCCTAGATGACCTATGCCTCTCACCCCTAGGGTCCAACATCTGCAAAACAACACCGATATAATTTCAACATCCATATACATGTATGATAAATTCTAGATACCAAAATAAAGATCAACAGATACAATACATACCTCTCCCTAGTCCTCCCCAGGAGGTAGCACCATGTATGGATCCTTCTTGTAGTCCATACCCGCTTATGGATATCGCAGAATCACCTATGGAATATGACACCACACTCGAGCGATGGTGGATATGAAGTAGTAGCCACACTCCCCTCCTCCATGTCGAGCCAACACAAATGTCCACTGCATCAATCACATCTCTTGTCACGATGCTGGCTCTAGTAGAATCTATGAGTGCAATAGATACACCCTCTCCAAAAACCAGGCCACCAAAACAGACCCAAATGCAAAGTCACCGGAGTCGATGCACCAACACTAGTTTAGTTACGTCATCATCCTGGTGTGCATCAACACACCCCATGCAAAAAGGTCTCCATCTAGGACCTCCTTCACCACCCTCAGTTGACCACTAGTGATCCGCTAAGTTCCCATGGATCCATAGATTCTCACCACCATGGTCGCGATGCACTCGATCAACAAGTCATTGATGGCCTCAATCTAGATGACCAAACTCGACATAGGGTTTAGCCTGGTACAATGACGAGCTGCCATATTCTCCACCCTTTCCTCTCCTGGCATATGGGGATCAATGACCAGTGCCCTCCCACAGAATGGGAGTCCCATCAAAAGGTACATGTCCTCTATCGCAGAGAACTTTAGTTTCTCCCCACTCACCACGAAGCACTACAGACAAGTGCTCCACATCATGATCATAAAATGAAGTAGGAGATCCTATGACCGTATCAGGGGGAAGTCAAAAAAATTGAGAAACCCGGAGGCTACCAAGTGTCTACGTACACCCAACTGCACCCTCACAACCTCTTGTAGTCGTTCCCAGTACCACTCTCGATAGTGGACCAAAATCATGCTCTAGGATTTTCTGATCACCTGCATCCACTCAAAAACATCTAATCATCCACATAATCTATCAAAAAGTCACCCACCCATGATCCTACACATAGTGTGTGACTTTCCCCCACCCAGTCGTGCATCTATGCACAATTGTTCTTCAAAAAATGATGCACTAATGCGCAACTATCTCACCCACAACAGCGCATGAGTGTGCATTTGTCACTCGAACAAGTGCACACTCTATGTGCGCCTATCTATCCTACTCACATGCCCACATGCACGGCTGTCTCAAGCACAGACGCACATTAGGCACAAGATTTTCCAACACAGGAATACATTCACCATGCATGACTATGTTGGAAAAACCCACACATAGTGTGTGGGAAATAGAGATTTACCTGCTCACACATGCGGGGGTATTCCCCATTTTCCCCCACACTTGTGGGCCCCTAATCTTAAAAACCACTATATGACCCTCCATACAGCCCCTACCTACACTCTATTAAACTAAAAAAATGTAGGATGATAGGGCCACTGACCTGTCTCTTGCCACTCCTAGATCGGTATCCTCACGCTCTCATAATCTCAAAATCTCCTCACAACTCCCTTGTCAGATCAACAATAGTGATAGGTACAAATGAGGTGTCAATGTGGGCCCACTATCCATATATAGGCCCCTTTTCCCAACTTCCACATTCTATTACAATATCCCAGAGCCTTCATTTTCCGATCCATTCCCATCTACGAGATCCTGATCTAGCCATCTGCACTTTTCCTGGGTTATCATCTGCACTTTTCCCCGAAGGAGCATTTTTTTCATGCCACATTCAGGTACGCATGCTCACTTTCTGTTTTATCAAATAGTTGTTATATGTTCTTTATTATAAGATATTTTTCACATCGGGTATTTTTTTTTTTATGTGTGCAAGTACTTGTGAAACAATCTTACATTCCCTTTAGGTATATGTATGACACTAACATGTAGTTACTCCCTCTATTAATAATTGCATATCCCAGTCACACCCTGTGACATTTACATTTGGCTCTGCAGTATCTTTACCTTTGCCATATTTTGGTCCGATAATACTCTCCCCCACATGAATTTTCCCATTCATAGTTCCCCTTGGAAACTTGACACTCATATTGATTTCACACCCTAGGATTGGGAGTCTCGTTAGTATTTTTCACTTCCAAGAATGAACACCATACTTCTTCTCATCATAATTGCTAACCTTCACAATGAACTCCCAGGTCATATGATCCTATACTTGGTTATATTGATTGCACCCCTGCAGTTTCATTATCCCGCCATCTCATCCACCACCAATTTTCCCATCTGCAGGTTGTCTTCCATCCACTTACTTAGTACATAAATCCACCCATCAGGCCCTCACCCTCCACTAATTCTCTTTCACAAACTTTTCTCTAAATAGGCCAAGGCATATTTCACTAGGGATCATGTTTTTGTATCTATATACTCAACCCAAATTATTCTTTATTTATTTGGTAATTGTATAAATCCCCTATTTCCAACATATACATAGCTTTTTAGTCATCTCCTCAATCGCCTTCTTTTACCAAGGAAAGAAACCCATGTCTCCCTTGGTTGGGGCATCCACCCTTTTTCATATCGACATCGTTAATAAACCTCGAGTATCCCAAATCCATGTACCCACGATCTCTAATTTTTCTCACTTTGTTAGCCTCCAACAGAGTTTAACCCCATATATTGTTTTCCCCCTAACGCTAGATCCAGTTTTACAATTGCTACCAATCATCCCTCAATACCCCAACCAAGGGCATTCTTGAGTCCCACAACATCTTGAATTTATTCATGTTACTCATCAATAACTAATATCATATATTACTCAGTGGATTTCAAGAATCCCTTTGCTTCTTGGCGTCATTCCTCCCTTCATGTTGACATAAACACAGTTTCCAGAAGGGCTATAATATCTTGACTCTCATTACCTTTTCAATGAGGAGTGTCGGATGACACAAATAGAATAATTATTGCTTTCTGATTTCACTGACCCCCATAACATTCGAATTCAACAAAATATCATGTTAAGGTGGGTTTTACTATGTGACCATTGCAGTTTTTTCATAGTAGTCGAAGACCTCTGAAGTTGATAGGCCATCAGTGCCTATGATTCATTGACAATTATTATAGTTGTCCATCACTCCCTTCAGAGATAGTTCACCAGTTAGAATTGTCATCTACCATTATCAACTACCCCCGAGGGCATTGCAGCTATCTATATCATTATACATCTTCAGTTACAGTCCCACATTTTGGTTTCATTACATGAGCATGGGGCATGCCCACCTCGTTTGTATACATATTTTATTTTTTATCCTAGAGAAAGGTTTTGTTCCCATAGCTTTTCCTCTCCCTCCCACGGATCTCTCTTGTTGCTCCTCTCTTCACTCTTCCTTACAATGGCACTCTCAGAAAAAGAAACATTGATGTATTTTGGCCATACGTATGCTCCTAACCTCACACATCAGGGGGCCTCTGTTATCACTGAAAAATCGTTTGCAGCATTACACAAAATGGTTGAAGAAAGACATCAATTTGAGCAACAATTAATCCACCTACAACACCAAAATCCATCAAAAAGGCAAAAAACTATATACTTGGTTCAAAAATCAAAGTGCGCAAATTCACCAAAGGAATAACTCGCATAGTGCGCAGGATAACACAACCCTCACTATGCACTATGCACAAGATGCACAACTATCTATGAGAAAATCTACACACTTCTCATGAACAATGCATTTATGAATCTTGTTGGCCTCTCAACCACTTCTAGTCCGACCCCCAACATGATTTGACACTCATATCTGAGTGAAATCTATCTTGGAGGCTGGTCAAGGGCTAGAGACTGCCCTAAAAGGCCCCTTGTCCACACTATGAACCAATTGTATATTTCCATGAATGGACACTATAAATATGTGTCATGGGTGTGGTAGAAAAATAATAACTTCAAGGTATTGTTATTCTACAAGAACTCTTCTTGGAGAATCCTCTTTTCTCTTTGAATCATTCAAGCACTATAGCAAGGACCATTCCACTCACCTCTTGAGAGGATTGGCATTGTATTTCTTCACCATTGTCATTTTCCATTGTATGAAGAGAAGATATATCTATTAGGGAACTCAAGAGCCCTCCCAAAGAGGAAGAGGGGATTCATAAGTCCATGCCTTTCTCTACAATGTTTATCCTATCAATATATTGATCCATTGGTAGTTATATGATGGTCATTTTTTGATTTTCATGGTTCTAGTTCTTGCAAGCTTCTCTAACATTTATTTCTCTTTGTTTCTAGTTTTATTTCCTTTGTTTCATTTGTATTTGGTTATCTAATCAACTCACAAACCTCTATCTTGTTTAGCTTACTTAAATAAGTAGGTAAGTGTTGTGTTTTTTCTCACCCATGTGGCAAAACCATCACAACAGGAAGAAATAATTATAATGGTTATCAATGTATAAATTATTGTTTAAGACTGTGAATAATTAATAATAAGAAGAAGAAATTAGAATTAAGTTAGATTCAAACTAATAATTAATGATAGAGGAAATTTGAGGAATTTGGAAGATAGGGAGAGTAAAACAAAAGAACCTAGATGGGAAAGGGGAAGATTAAAAAACCAAATAAAAATAGGTTATATGTTCAAGGTGGTGAATTATATGCTTCCAAGAATGACTTAGTTTATATCCATCCTCTCAATTAAAATTATCAGGGTTTTTTTTTAATTTCGAGAGCCTCTCTAATGATGTGCGAGGTGTAATAGGGTGCAAAGGCGAGGATTTTAGTTTGATCGAAGAAAATTAGGTGTTTATAATTGAAGGAGTGTTTGGGTATAATGGATTTAGAGATGCAGTTGTAAGTTGTGTCGACAATGTGTTCCTTGAGTCTAGATTTAAAAGATATGCTATTTTGGTCGATGTAAGATTTTCCATAGGAACAAGGAATTTGGTAAAATATTGAGACCAACATAGTGTTTCATTTGTCCTTGGTAGTTCAAAATAATTGTTTAAGAGTTCTAAAAGGTTTGAATAGGGTTTTAATATTATTTTTTTCCAAAAGTTTTGAGAATTGATCAATGGTGCCCTAGATGTAGGGTAGAGAAATGAGGGCTCGAGTTGGGGAGGAGGAGTAAATTTTAGAGTTAGGTTATGGGATGAACAAAAATATTTTTTGATTTGGGAGATTGAATAACCATTGGATACAAAGGATTTGTCATGTGGGCCTTTTCTTGATCAATGAATTGGGGAGCGAAGATATGATTGGCTCTGGAAATGAGAATTATGAGAACAACAGATTTTTGGGTAGGATGATGATGGGAGAAAGCATGAAGGTATCAGTCAGTATGGGTCTTTTTTCCTGTAAACCTGGTGGGTGAGAAAGCCCTTAGGAAACCGAGGGATAAGAACATCCAAAATTTGGAGATAATTATCCTTTTCCATTTCCATCATAAAATTTATCTAGGGGGAAATGTTGTTGAGATGATGGAGAAAGGAATTGAGGGAGAACTTACCATGAGGTCAAATGAAGAAGGTATCATCAACAAATTGGAACCAAAATTTTGGTTTGATATTCCAAGAGTTTATGGATAGTGTTTGGAAATTTTCCATAAAGATATTTGCGACCATAGGGGATAATGAAGACCCCATGGTTGTACCTTTGGTTTGTTCATCACAGTTCCCTTTGAAGGTGAAGAAGGTGGAGGTTAGAAAAATTTTAATGAGGTTAACGATTCCAAAGTCATCAAGTTTAGAAATGATGTCTATAGTTTTAAGAACTGGAATTTCGGTAAATAAGGACACAACATTAAAACTGGCCATGATGTTTTGTTCACCAAGGTAAATATTCTTGGTTTTGAGAATGAAATCGGTGGAATCCTTAATGAAGGAAGGGGTTTGACCATTGAATCATTGGATTTTTTGAGCAAGGTAACAAGACATGGAATAAGTGGGGGTTCATATGGCACTAAGTATAGGTCTAAGGGGGATGTCTTTTTTATGAATTTTAGATTTCCCATATATATTAGGGGTTTGAGGATTATGAGGAATGAGGAATTTTTGAATACTAGGGTGAAGGAAATAATATTTTATGGATTTGGTGACAAGAGAGGTTATGTTATTAATAGGGTTTTTAGCCAGAGGTTTATAGGAGGAGGAAGAGAGTAGTTCAAGAAGTTTAGATTCGTATTCGAAGGTATTCATGATAACTGAATTGTTGCCCTTATAATATTTTAAGATGAGCATATTGGGATTGACATTAAGGTGTTGAATTTATTAGAACTATTCTTTGGTAAGGTTTCATTTAGGAGGTTTGGAGAGACAAAGAATTCTTCCACATTCTTGACAAATTTATCTAGTCTCATGTGTGGGAATATTCTGCATTATGGATTCTATAGAGAAGATAATGTCTTCAACTAGGATCTGATGATGTACAATGGAAAAGTTGAATTCTTTTTCAAGTAGATGAAGGGTGAGAGGGTCGATATCAAATGAAGAAAGATTGATGATGATTGAGGGGTAATTGATGGAAGATGGTGACAAGGAAGCATGAGAACCAGGGTTATAAGAGGGGGGAAGGTCATCAAGAGGGAGCATGGAATTCGACGTGTTAGAATTATTGAGTGGAATAAGGGAATAATTGTGTAAACTGTTGACCATCAAAGAGGTTTTAAGCGAGGGAGATTGACGGTTGTAATAATTTATGGGATAGTTGTGTAAACTAGTATTAGGAGAAGAGGTTGTAGGAGGAGGGGGGTG
>JASDQU010588636.1:72532-83234 GCA_032191745.1 Picea mariana
GACATGTGAAGATAGATGTCATAAGCTGAGAGAAGGTGTGAATACAATGGAGGTATATGGAGTGAAGAGTTGGTGACGTGTAGTGAAGGCTACAACTGGCATGCAAAGAGAGGGTGATAGATAGGTTGGGAAGTGATTGGAGGTGATGTGTGAGGTGACATGGTTATCTGATGTCATTCAAGCATGTGATTGCGGGGGGTGTTGAGGGTGGTTTGGATTTGGACCACCTTTGGGCCTACAATTCACCAGAAGCTACCACATACCCTTCCAATAAAGCCATGTTTCAAATTGTGGGACCTCTCTGGAAAATTAATGTCTAAGCAGTTTGTGTCCCTGGAGTGAATGATCTATCACCACATGTAATGATGGATGAATGGTCCAGATTCTCTTCGACAATCTGGGCTTTGCGAGTTTCAAATGTGAAGCATGCAAATATCCAATAGGAAAATCGTTGAAGTGACATGGCGGCTTGATGTTGTATGATCTCATAGCTCTGAGGTGTCTTGGAAAGAGAGGTGACACATGTCACGTGGAAATGGGTGAATGAAACAACCAAATGACCTGAAATGAATGCCATGTGTTCTGCCTCATGAGTGTGCCACGTGTCTCAACTGTTGGTTGCCACGTGCTTCGACACTTCGTGCTTCGGTATTTTCAACTGTTAGTGATTCAAAACTTCTCAGAGGAGAATCGCCAAAGTAACTGATTTTTCGCCATGAGTCCTGTCTGATGGATGGTCATGATTTACTTTAGAGGTCTAGGCTTTGGTATTTTCAAATATTAAGCGTGAATATATCCTTGAGGAAAAATCCTAAAGTGAATGATTTGTTGATGTGTGTCTCCGTTAATGTATGGTCCTAATTTACTTCAGGACTTTAGGTATTTGGCTCTTTGGGAGTTTTGAATGTTTGCTCTTGGAAAAATCTCGAAGGAAAATCATTGAAGTAGATGATCTGGCATCGTGTGTAATGATAGATGAATGACCTAGATCCTCTTCAGGTCTTCATACGACACTTGGTGTTAAACTCTGTGCATTTTTACATCCTCGAATGGACAACAACCATTGATATGATTTTCTTGGTAGATCTTTACCATTGAAAATTTCCCCTGTTTAGTTTGGCAACCCTGGCCCAAATATGACCGCTCTGAGTAGCTGCATTTATCCATGGGTGTTTCCTTCATATGCAAAAAGACTTGGTGGACCCGTGGTGAGATTAATCAATGGGAAAATATGATGACAATTAATTCAAACCCAATCCAACATATATTTATCCTTTGATAAACAGAGACATACATGCGCAATGACTCAAAAACAAATAAGGACCAAGATACTTAGTAATGGGAAAAAGACTGAACCAACCAAAAAAATGAAAAATGACGAAGGCAAGGTCAAACAAGAGGAGAAGCAAGGGATGTAGACCAAGGTTACAACATTGGCTCCAACTGTGGATAGCTCGTCCCTGTTAGGTGCTAATAACTATAGATTAGTTCCTTGATATTAGATAATTGCTCTTATATTTCATCTCTTACCCTTGTTTCTGTCTATCAACCCTGCATATCTGTCATGGTGCCTCAACCATGCATTTTATTGAAAATAAAAATCCAAGACTACACCCCAGTGCTTGTGTTGGGCTATGGAGTCTTTACTAAAACTTGAAAATGCAGCTAAACCCTAGTGCCTTTGTTGGGATATGGAGTCTCTTATTCAAACAAGCTATTGAAAACCAACATACTGAAAAACAATCTGCGAACTAAAAATTAAATGCTCGAACTACGAGCTTATTCTCCTTCTACCTACTCTGTTCAACTGAAAACCAACACAATCATGTGTAATTCCACTTCCAATGAAACCAAGAAAACATTTGACTAAGAATCGTAACTATGTGCAGGTCACGATTTAGAATAATCCAAAGAGGATATATCAAATGCGACAAAAAGATGGAAGGCATCTGGTACTTATAGTTGCAAATGATGATCATGGTAAAAATTTCAACCTTTGGGATTTTGGAAAAATATGAATCCATCCATCTCACTATTGGATCTTGAAACTCATGAAAAGCCTCCAAATGGTTGAGAGGAAAAATTTGTTTTTGTGTGGGGCCTACATTATAAATAAGACTGAGATGCTCCTGTCCTCATTGAAACAACTCATGAAAGTCATGTGATTCACAACCATAAAGGGAAGAAAAACACCCTTGATACTGCTCATCTTGTTGTTTGAAATGAATGGGTATGTATCCTTCATTGTTGTCTTGTCCTTGTTCTAGCTTCCGAATGTCATCTTTAGACTTATATATTTCTTGTTTCTCAACAATTTCATAAGGAAGGGGAAAAACATGCTCATGACCTTCAACATCACTTTCCTCACAGTTAATCAAATATTTATGAGAACATAGAACAACAGATGTATCATAACAATGACTATCTGAGTCACCTAGAATAATGAAAGATGTATCCAAATCCTTGTTATCATCAATTTCATCATTAATGTAATTCCCAACATCATCCTTTTGAAAAAAAGGATCAGAAGAAGATTCATATGTAACCGAATTTTCCTCCACTTCCTCAATGGAAAATTCCCCTTTACTTTGACTACTAGAAGCACTAATAAGTGAATTTTGAATATGAGATTCAAATTCTTCACAACAGTTCTCAAAAAGTAAATTTACAATGCGTACTTAATGTAGCATGAAACGTTTCTAGGGAAGAGATGATAGTAGGGGGAAAGGATCGATACCACTCACGATCATCTCCCTCTAATGAGTACATGAACTTCTTCATCAGTACATCCTCATGATGTATTTCACATTGATGCATGAGTTCATGAAACTCAAGAAAATTCTCAACAGGGCTGCCATCTCTATGTTCTATAAATTTGGGCAAAACATCACCCCACTCATCTATAGTAGGAACAAAATTTGGAAAAATAGGAACAACAAAGAAATTTAAAGGAGAAAACCTCCAAGCCAAGATGGCTTCCATATGAAACTATGACTTCTTAAAACCGTGGAGTCTCCAATGGATTCTTTAACCATGGAGTCACCAGGTGAATGATATGCAGTATGAATGTGTCAGGTCTTTGTTCACCATCAAAGATCATATCTGATCATTGTCATTCTACCAAGGAAAGATATTTTGTTACTCCATTCCCCAACAATGGCACTAGAAGATGTTGGTCCTAAGGTCTGCACTTGACTACTAAAGGGAAAATCTAGGCCACCTATTAGTTTAGAATGATTGTTTCTTTAAATTTTTGTTGGTTGGTCAAGGGGTTATTCTATTAAGACAAAGGCAAGGTTGCATTTTTAGAATGATATGGATGAGGGCTCTCCTTGGTTGATGGCACACTAATGACAAACTTTTGAAATAATAGAAAACGGAGAGAAACAACAAACTACTCAATGAATAATCTGCTACAGTAATTTCAATACTTAAAATAATATTTCAGGACATCAAACATGTATCAAAACACAGTAACTCCCACAGGTTGAAAAGATGAATTTTCACCAAAGAATTATCTATTTGACAGGTTGCGTATCAGTAAAAATAAGTCACACAATAGCTGAAAGGAAATGAAATCACGTTGCATAAATAAAAAACTGTATTCAATATAATAATAAAAACACATAAGAAGTTGAATGAAACACTATCATCAAGAATATGTTCACTGGGTAGAGGGATTTAATCCATGCATAAAACAAGTCCAACCAGTCTATTGTATTGTTATCCTTTCCTCAAAAAATCTTACCTTTAAAATATCCAAAAAATAACTATTTAAAAGAGTTGCAGAGGCTCCTGTCCTTAGGGGACTGCGACCTAAATTTAGGGAACTATTCATAAACAAATTATTAACTGCACTAAGATGCTGAATTTAATCGACAAGAGTGGTTATTATCCCACACAGAAGGTGACTCTTGCATCTAATCTAGGAAAATGATAGACTTAATAAAAATAAAACTACTACTGTCTCTGAGACAGAACTGATGAATGATGAAGGAACTAAATGGCTGAAAATGGGCCTCGGAGTGACAGAGCAGAGCTCTATTGTCAAGCAATGGCGTGTCTATGAGTTGTTGGAGGATACTGGATATAATCCAGCTGTGTGAGAAGAGATTGTTGAAGTGCATCTAGTACTAACTTGCTTCGACTTGTGACGGAGACTGACTATCTGTTTGTGTTTGAGCTTTCACAAGGTAAGCACAGTCTGAGTCGAATATACTCGACTCTTCCCCTCACTTTTACTGTGATGATTGGTCATGAACAGGAAGTCGAGGAGGTGGGCATCCAATGGTAAGATGGGATGAGTGGATGCAAGGGTATATGATGTGTGAAAACATATGTCACAAGGTGAGAGAAGGTGTGAATATGATAGAGGTATCTAAAGTGGGGAGCTGGTGACGTGTAGCGAAGTCTATAGCTAGCACGCAGAGAGAGGGTGATAGATAGGCTGGGAAGTGAGTGGAGGTGAGATGTGAGGTGACATGGTGATATGATTTCATTCAAGCATGTGATTGTGGGGGCTGTTGACGATGGTTTGGATTTGGGCCACCTTTGGACCCACAATTCACTAGAAGTTTCCATGTACCCTTCCAACAAAACCATGGTTCAAATTACAGGACCGCTCTAGAAAATTAACGTCCGTGAAGTTTGCGTCCCTGTAATGAACTATATTCATTGATCTAATTATGATCTGAGATATGGTTGACCTTTACTTACTGCAAGGATCGATAGTTCTCGTTGCCCTAGGATCAATGGTCCAGATTCTCTTCGGCAATTCAGGCTTTGGGAGTTTCAAATGTGAAACCCAAAACATCTCCCAGAGGAAAATCCCTGGAGTGAATGATCCATCACCACGTGTCATGATGGATGAACGATCCATATTCTCTTCGACAATCTATTCTTCAGGAGTTTCAAATGTGAAGCATGCAAATCTCTCGAAGGAAAATCCCCGGAGTGAACAATCTGTCGCCACGTGTCATGATGGATGAACACTCCAGATTCTCTATGGCAATCCAGGCTTCGAGAGTTTCAAATGTGATGCATGAAAATATCCCAGAGTAAAATAGCTGGAGTGAACGATCCTTCACCACATGTCATGATGGATGAACAGTCCAAATTCTCTTCAGCAATCTGGGCTTCGGGAGTTTCAAATATGAAGCGTGCAAATCTCCCAGAGGAAAATCGTCGAAGAGACATGGCAGACTGATGTCGTATGATGTCACAACTGTTGAGGTGTCTTAAGAGAGGTGACATGTGTCACATGGAAATGGGTGAATGAAACAACCAAATGACTTGAGATGAATGCCACGTGTCCTGCCTCATGAGTGTGCCACATGTCTCAACTGCTGGTTCACATGTGCTTCGACACTTCAGGCTTTGGAATTTTCAACTGTTAGTGATTCAAAACTTCTTGAAGGAGAAACTTCAAAGTAACTGATCTCTCTCCATGTGTCCCATCTAATGGATGGTCATGATTTACTTCGAAGGTCTGGGATTCAGGATTTTCAAATGTTAAGCGTGAAGATATCCCGGAGGAAAACTCCTGAAGTGAATGATCCACTGACGTGTGTCTCTATTGATGTATGGTCCTGATTTACTTTAGGAATTTGAGTATTTGGCTCTTCGGGAGTTTCAAATGTTTGTTCTTGGAAAACTCCCGAAGGAAAATCACCAAAGTAGATGATCTAGCGCCTTGTGTAATGATAGATGAAAAACCCAGATCCTCTTCGGGTCTTTGGTAGTTCGGGCTTCGGGTCTTCTGACGACTCTTGGTGTTAAACTCCACACAGTTATGCATCCTCGAATGGACGATAGTCATTGATATGAATTTCTTGGAAGATATTTGTCATTGAATATTTCCCCTGTTTATTTTGGCAACCCTGGCCCAAATATGACCATTTTGAGTGACTTCATTTATCCACGAGCATTTCCTGCATATGAAAAAAGACTTGGTGGACCCGTGGTGAGCTTAATCAATGGGAAAATATGATGATAATTAATTTGAACCCAATCCAACATATATTTATCCTTCAAGAAACAAACTAAGACAAACGCAAGGACTCAAAAACAAATAAGGACCAATATTCTTAGTAATGGGAAAAGACTGAACCAAACAAAAAAAGGAAAAATGATGAAGGAAGGGTCAAACAAGAGGCGAAGCAGGGGATACAAACCAAGGCTACAACACTACCAATACCAATTTGATAATATTTGACTTGAAATATCATATTCCAAGGCTTCCTCCTCAATTAGTGTTTCAGATCAACGTTGTTATTGAAAACAAAAATATTTGTAGAACCGTTATTGATGAAGGAGCCTCGACTTGTGTTATGTTTGTTACTTGTTGGAAATCTATTGGCTCTCTTTCCCTTACCGATTCACACAATACTCTTAATGCCTTCAATGGTACAGGTTTTAAACCTTACAGTGTTCTTCCTTCATTGTCTATTATTCTTGAAGGTAAATTGGTTAATGTAGAGGTTGAGGTCTTTGATGCACCTCTTGATTAAAACCTTCTACTTGGTCGTAGCTGGATTGATTCCATGCATGCAGTTGTGTATACCCTTTTTCATGTGTTATGTTTCCTACACCAAGGAAAGGTCGTGACTATCGACTAACTGGCCTTCTTTAATTTTGATTCGAGTACTAGAAACGTACCTTTTATCTCGAAGACACCTCCCAGTTATGAGAATGTTGGTGTGGGACTTTTAAAATATTCAACCTTGATGGGTACTTTTCCTATTCCACCACCCGATATTCCTCCTCCTTTTTGTCGCTTCGATTAACATGATCTCAACCTCTTTTCATGAAACCCCCAAGTCATATGAACCATGTATAGTACCTAAATTTGGTGATTATCTTCGTTACGATGACCATGTGCCTTTAAGTCCGGTCGAATCCACTTATCAAGCTATTCAATTGGCAACTCCTTCTCCTCCTTCTCTTTATGACACATCTCCTGACCCATTTCATGTGATATTTCCTACTGATGAGATGATCATGTCATTTATGTCTATGGAAGATACTCCATGGGATGAAGGGCATCATTGTTCTATCCTCTTCCTAGAACGTGATACCATAGAGATATACCAATGGATTTTGAATCCATCGACCATTGTTATTATTTCTTATGTTCTTGACTCATCACGTGATGTTTTGTATGAAGGGAAATTGAGTAAAATTTCACCTACCATTCCTCTTGACATATCAATTAAACCCAGAATCATGGAAAATGTTCATATCGGTGCCTCATGTTCTATTGATGAGGTTCACACTTATAAATCCATTTTTCAATAATTTCATGACGTTTTTTCCTGGAGATATGAAGAAATTACAGGTATTGATCCTGATATTCTGTTTCATGAGATTAAGAAATATACATATGCTAAACCCTTTTGGCAAGGACTTCTCCTAGTCCATCCACGTAAAGTTGTTGCTATTAAGCTTGAAGTTGAAAAACTTCTTAAAGTTGTGTTTGTCTATTCTGTGGCTTTGACTGATTGGGTATCCAATCTTGTTCCAGTAAATAAGAAACAAGGTACGATCTTCATTTGTGTAGATTATAGGGATATAAATAAAGCTTCTCCTAAGGACAATCATCCAACCCCTTTCATCCATCAGATTATTTACCACTGAGCCGGGAATTAAATATTCTCCTTGATGGACGGTTTCTCTGGCTATAATCAAATTAATATTTTACTGACAGATCAACACAAGACTTCTTTTATTTTCCCTTGGGGAACCTTCGCCTACCGAAAACTACCCTTTGGTCTCAAAAATGTTGGTGTAACCTTTCAACGTGCTATGTCTTACACTTTTCATGATATCAAGCACATTGTACAACCCTATCTTGAAGATCTATCAGCGCATTCCATGCATTGTCAAGATCACCTGACAGATTTGCAAGCCATTTTCCTACGCTATCGTTATTATCGCATACATTTGAATCCACACAAATGTGTTTTTTGTGTGGAATCTGACCAAATTGTAGGTTTTATTGTGTCTATACATGGGATTTGGGTAGATGTTGTAACCCTAAATTGCACCACACATGCTTACCTGGCATCAGGGCATCTCATGTCCTTTCTTTGCCAAAGCACTACTGAACAACTCTTTGAAAATCCTCTTTTATAAAGGCCCACGTGCCCTACTTCATTATTGCATGCGTGTACATGCTGGCTAACCTAAGATAGCCTGCGTGGATCGACAAAAGCACAAAAAATGGAAAGTTGCCGATGGAACACAAAAGCTATGGGTGAGTTAACTGAAACTCCCGGCCATGCATGGCTGAGGGTCTGTCCAAATACCTAGCTCCTTCTAGCCTATAAAAGAAGGGGTAGGGGTCCCATTTGGAAGAGGAAAAATATAGCAAATAAACTCTTCCCATTTGCATATTCTCATTGTCCCAACCCTTTGGCCTTTCCTTGTGCCAAAGGAGATACAAAGAAAAGAAGTTGGAGGATAGTTGAAGAGGAGCCTGTTTGAATTTCTAACCTGTTATTCTATAGGTAACATGCATGTGTAGTTGTTTCTTGTCTTGCATGTAGGTTAGCGTTGGAAAGGAGAACTATGAAAAAGTAATCAAGTATGACAAGGGATTGACATTGAACGCCTGGGACGAGGTAGGTTGATCTAGCCATTGCATTTACTAAAAAGAAATGGGATTTAAGTCTGGGAATGAAGGTAGAAAGTAAATTTTCTCTAGGTCATATCTGCATGCAAAGTCTAAACCTATTTGCTAGTCTGTAAGGAGATTTCCCTCACAACAGAATTGGTGACCATACTGGGGATACTCTCTAGGGTTCCTGGAATTTTATTTAGTTTTTGGGTAGTTTTAAAGACTATTTTTTCTTGCCTATTTTTTCTTTTAGTTTCTGTAAGGTTTGAGCTAGCAGGGAGTCTAGTTTTCTATGCCATCTTTCCCTGTTATTTGCTTGACTGTGTTTTTTCGGGACCCAAAGAGGTACACGCGGCTTGCATAAGGTCTTCACATGTGTACTTGCACCCTACTCTCTTACAGCTTGTGTGGGAATGCTAGCTGAAGAAGTAGCAATAGCGTGTAGAGTTCAGAGAACTTCTGAGGAAATCATCCTCTTCCCTATCAGAATCACACATTCTCAAGGGTTTTTTCTAAAATTATGTCTGAGTCTTGTTTGTTTGCAGTCTTATCTCAGATTGTTTTTGCTTTATCATTTTTCCTTACATTGTTTTCTTTTGCTGTTAAAAGAGTGTCTAAGCCTTCAAGAGACCCTGGTTATCAATATCAGAGGTCTCTTCTTGGTTTGGTCTGTCTGTTTTTAGTTTTTCTCAGAGTTTAGAGATACACGCCACCTATACAAGGTCATCCCACATGTACACACCCTTTGTATCTATACATCTCGTGTTCACACGTTGGTTGTTGGATTAACAGTTGTGTGCTTGTTCAGGATAATTTCTCTTGAGAGTAAGGCATTCATCCTTTCCCTTGATGAGAACTATACCTCTCAGGTATTTGAATCTCTATCTTAGCAGTCAGTAGATTGGGATTAATCTTACCTTTAGCTCACTTTTTCTCATTTAAAGAAAGGTTGTCATAAAAGTAAAAGAATTTTTTAAGGTTTTTAGACAAGTGTGAGAGTCATTTTTTAAATTGCTAGTGTGTGATTTTTGACCTGATTCTTTGCGATCTGTGATTAGGCCGGAATTGTTTTTCTTGGTTTTTGCTTGTTGGTATTTTTCCTTTTTTTCTTTATCAAGCATTCAAATAAAAAATTATATATATCTTTTCATTGTCTTGTTTGGTTGAAGAGTGTGTTTCTGCATTATTAGCCAGGGAAAGGTCATTTATTTCATAAGTTTTTGCAACTTAATTAGATCATAAGTAGCTTGTAGTTAAGTGAAATTTCTCTTGAGTTTGTTGTCCAAAATCTTAGAAAAGTTAAAAAAAAAAAAAAAAATTGAAAAGTTGTTGAAATTTTGCATTAAGAAAATTTTTTCTTTCCATCTTTTTACTCATTTTTTCTTTCATTTGTTACACACCATCAATTTCACTTCCATACCCCTTGACATAAGACAAATCCATAAAATTAACGCTAAAATCTAAAATTGATTAGACTTTCATGTTTGTAGGGTTAACCAACTAGTTCAGGATTTAGGGCCTTGGATTAGGTTAGAGACGAAACTCTTCAAGGCCATTTCAAATCAAACATTGGAGTTTGATTTAGGGAGTGTCTAAGTCCAATATCATGGAATTTATCTAGGACCCCCCTCTAAAACAGGGGATAAACACAAGGTCATGTGTGAAAAGGTAGCGGAGATAACCCTCCAAAGCTAGACCAATCGTAGAGGAGAACACATATAGAGGGCTTGTCTTGGGATTCCGTCGTTTGAATTTGTTATGGGGATTCATGGGTCTCAAATATATTCGAGGTCCTCAGTTGTCTTCCAAACCATTTTCTCTCAATACCCTTGATAGGTTTCAAGCTCGATACCCTACTCATTATGGTCTACCCGACTTTTGACTGTACCCGCCTGGTGACTGTTCGCGTGCTAGAAACCTAGTTGCCCATCTTTTTAGGGACTTACACGAGTGACTGCGGGGGTATACCATGGTACCTGGGATAGACATTGGGTCATGGTTTGAAGAGTATACCCAGAGGGTGGTTCCATGTTCAAGTTTCACTTGCACCAATAATTTGCTCTAGTGTTGGTTGTCGTAACTGTT
>JASDQU010588637.1:55897-66824 GCA_032191745.1 Picea mariana
TTTTCAGCTGGAAAATGTGTTTTTGATGCTGGAAATTGTATGGGGCAGCAAGCATTTCATTTTGAGTTGTATTGCAGAAGATTTCAACCATCAAAAAGAGGGTTTGAAGCCCTATATTTGGGACTACAAAAAAAATTCTAAAGCTAGAATGGTGTTTCATATCTCATATACATCTCATTTGGAGGATAGCCATGTTGTTTTGAACAGTTTTGTAGAGCCCCCTAAGCCCTTGTTGCTTGAGGGATTGATTTATGATGTTTTCAGCCATAATGATGTTTACATTATTCCTATTCAAACTTGAATAGAGGAATCTTGTGATGATGCATACCCTTCTTGGCATGATTTTCATGTCCTTTGCCATCTTCATGAGCACATTTCAGAATTCAGCCCTCATCTCATGGAAATTTCAGCATGTATCTACTTGGCATTTGATGTATCCTTGTTTTGGTTGGTGACAAAACACAAGGGAATATTTTGCGGTGTCCTTTGCCATCTTCATGAGCACATTTCAGAATTCAGCCCTCATCTCATGGAGATTTCAGCATATATCTACTTGGCATTTGATGTATCCTTGTTTTGGTTGGTGACAAAACACAAGGGAATATTTTGTGGCATTGATGAAATGCTTAGGTGGTTACATTGAATTTATGATTTCACCTAGCATGCTCATTCTCCTATGTTGGAGAAGGGTATGAGAAATAAGCTCTCTATTATGAGCATTAGAATAGGAAAAATAAGCTCAACATGTGAACATTAGATTTCATTTTATGTTGTCAATGGCATTGTTGGCTTATGCCTTATTTTGTAAAGCCAATTTTGAGATATTATTGTTGCAATGAACTATATGGACATTGATGTGGTGCTTGAAGATGTTGATGTGGATCCATCCCGCCACATGTTTTTGCTTAATCTCTTGGTGGTCATTCATACCAAGTTCATACAGCAGATTCTAAGGTTCTCATGCACTCCCAATAAGAGCACATGTCCCTGAGTTGGAGCCAATTATTATCCCTCATTTTGCATGATGCCTACACTAGTGAATTTTTCACCATGCTTGTGATTTTTATCACAAAGGTAGGTTTACTAGTTGATGGAGCATTGGATGGCCTAAGGGTTGTGGTTTCACTTGATGAGGTTATTTGTGGTTTCACTTGATGAAGTTATTGGTGATGTAGTCGTGGATATCTTGATGATGTTGATACTTTGAGTGTCTTGGTGATTGCTTTCCTTTCATGCGAGAAGACTTGGTTATGGAGCCCCTATCATCATTAGATAGTTGATGATACATGTTCATATGTGACTTTATGGGAAGAAGAACACCCTAGCATTTTTGGGCTAAGCTAACGATGTATTGGCATTTTCATTTGATTGGCTTCATCATGGCATAGAGCGCTTGGCATACACCTCCCTCTTTTGCATATGGTTTATTCCTTTGATCAGTGGATATGAGCATGAATAGAGACCCACTTCTCCAGTGCCCTAGCTCTTATGGATGTTTTTCACACATGAAGGTTGTTTATGAGGTGGATCACACTCCTATGTGGAGCACTCTCCTTCTTTGGCTCATTTGTGGAGGCTCTTCATACATTTAATGCATCCTTGATGAGGTCGTACCCTTTCTTGATAAGTTGGATGGTAATGTTTGGCTTGGATCTAACACTTTGCACATTCTCGAGGGCATATTAGTGGAGCACTCCCTCTCTTGGTGATTTGATGGCACATATGTTGAGGCATAATCCTATTTTATTGGTTGACAAAAGGTCGCTCCCTTTCTTCATGGACTTAGTTGAGCTTTAATGACCTTCCACACTTGTTCTTCATAGACTTGACGCCTTGTTTCATGGATCCATTTGCTTGAAACTTGATCTAAGGAGGTCATTCACCATTTGAGGCCTCCTCCCASGCTCTTCCATGCCTATTTGATGGGATGTTTCACTTAGAGATCCCACTCTTKCTATATTTAGGGTTTTGACTKGACTCAAACCCTCGTGGAGGAGGACATCCACCTTTCTTAGAACCTTATTGTACACATAACTATATTGTGGTTGAGGACGTCTACCTTGGGAGACGCCACAAGTCTCTTGAAGAGGTTTCTCATGGTTTCATGCCCTATTTTGARGAGACATCCATCTTGAARAAGRTTGTTTGTACTCATAGTAGAGRGCATCCTACCTTGGAGGAGMTTTGATGCACACTTATTCATGATTGTAGGATATGTCCACCTTTTGGAGCACCTATTCATTGCTTATTCATGGGACATCTCACCCATGATGCCACACATGCCACCTTGTGCGGGTTTTACTTGATCATTGCACTCTTTTCCATGCCATTGATGAGGGCATTTCACATTGGAAGAGATCTAGGAGGTTCCAAACCCTAGATCTAATGTTTCATTTAATATTTTGAGGACGTCCTAGCTTCAGTAATAGTTATCTTTTGATAATGCCCAGATGTCTGCCAGATCAATGCTATTAGATGCAGAGTGGTTATTGAATTTATAAATTGTGGTCATAATAGAAATTTTGATAAAAATTGACGAAGTTACGGTGTTTTCAAAATTGTTTCGAGGGACCATTACAAGTCTCGCGTGCCACTTGGAGATTGTTTTTTGCACATCTATTGAGTGTTTATTGATGGAGCGACTTCTCTTGGAGAATCTTATGGAGGACGTTGGAGTGTGCCATGTTTTACACCCTCTTTGATGGAGATGTCCTACCTTTTGGAGAGTTTTCTTGTTGGAGATTATACACATGTGGCTTAACCACCACTTGTTAATGTATTGTTGACTATGTCATGTGGAGAATTTTATTTCTTTACTCCTACCTCGGATAGATCTAGGGTTTGCCTTAGATATTTTTATTTTATCAAACATATTGAAAATGGAGCTCAAACATATTGAAGGGTTTACTCTCTTCATTATTTCTCATGGTTGGATTTTTGGAGTCTCCCCTCCTTGGAGCTTAAWGGATATATATTTCTTGGAATATGTGTGGTGTATAAGGGTTTCTTTCCTATCAAGGTGTGGYTATTGTTCTAATGCTTTCTATTGTTGCATATGATTATAGAGTTGTTAGTACTTGCTATTGATTGGCCATTGGTGAAGGATACAATTATCATAATGGAAGGGTTTCGTATGAGGAATTTCTCCCCCCTTTGACCCTTTGTTGTCTTGTCTATGTATTATTCTCTTGCATCTTACATCTACATGAGTGGTTGCTAGGTTAATACTCCATGATGAGATGCACCTCATTGGCAAAGTTTTGATGTGGCGCTTTAAAGCCCTCGTAGTATTCCTTTACTACCATTTTCAACAATGTCAAGTTCTTCTTATGGCATGCATAGTGTAGCCCTTGTAGTCTTAACCCTTTAGCCCTTGTAGTCTTAACCCTTTATTGAAGTTGCTCTCTTGGATCCACCTCCTAACTACATTGGCCCTTGTTGGATTGGCATTAATCTCTTGATTCCCTCCATTCTTCTGCCACTAAACTACAAAAACATTGTTTTGCTAGAGCTATCTCTTCACATCACTTTTAAGCTTCATTGCTATAGCTTTAGTAATCCTAATTTCTAGGGATAACCCCCTTGAGTTGGAGAAGAGCCAACCACAAGTGAATGGATAGGTTGCTTAGGTGACAGTGGCAACCATCCTAGTAGTTTCCCCTGGAGTTGCACCTTGTGGATTAGGGATCTTATCATTAAGTGCAATTTGGGGAGGTAACAAGTCTCATAACAACTACAACATGATATTTTCCTTTATGCGCTTAAATTCCCGACTATCATCACCTTTATTTTTTATGTGCCAGGTGACGGTTTATATCGTGAAAAGGATATAGAGCCATTTTTATTGCCTTTATTTTTAATGGGTAAGGTGTCACAAGTTCAATTCCAAAAGGGGGTAGGGTATGTATAACTCCATAGACTTTACCAGTTAAATCGTTAGGCGGAGGGGGTCTTGTACACCGATTTGGTGTCTTGCTTCATCGTGACCTTAAAAATAAATTATTATTATTATTATTATATTATCTTGTGTTTGTGGTGGCTACCCTAATAACTTTTGTTTTAAATGGTATTTCTTTTAAATGGCATGTGTGCAAATAGCATTGACCCACTTCCAAGTATTATACTCGTTTAGTTGAACCATGCACCCAAGGTATGTCGTTAATGGGGGGCAAGGTATGTCGTTAATGGGGGGCAATTAGTCGCAGGTTCAAATCCAACAAAGTCCCTCGGGATTACCAACTGCTATCATAGCTGGTAGTGGAGCCGCCCTCGATCCAGATATTTTGGAGAAGAGAAGAGATCCCATTAGGTTTTCCCTGGTAAAAATACTAACATGGATCTATCTTAAATCTGAATTTTAAAAAATCTGGTCCTCAACTACTTCTGAATGCTTAAAATATTCAAAGATTCACAATTAAAATGGATCTATGCTAGTTTATATATAATGTGGTCATTAATAGTGGACTTTTTTTGGATTAAAAATGCAATTTTTTCCTAATTTTAGTTTATGGGTGTAACACGAGTGATAACTTCCACATAGGTTGGAGAGTGCACCAAGCTTCTCCAAATGCAAATATCATCGGTTTATCCTATGGTAAAAGGGGAGCATTTCCTACAAAACCCCTTGAGATCCTATGCCGGTCACGTTAAACTAAACTGTATTAAATACATGCAAATGAGAACATTTTAATTTTTCACAGCAGCTAGCTTTATTAATTTGAAGAAAATTAGCGTGGGCTACAGAGAGGGTTTAATAAAAGCAAATTTCAACTCCACAAACCAAAAGATATCAAATGGATACATATTACAAACTTTCAACAGCGGCCGGCTCTGATTTTTTGAGAATATTACGAAGACAGTCATTATTAATAAAATTCGACGAAAATGCATGGAAACTTTCGACAAGCGGCTACATCTATTTTCAAAGAACAGGAATGGATTTGCTAAAATAAACTTGATTTCAACAAAATGAGCCAGAATAAAGAAATTTCTCATAAATATAGAAACGGCCGGCAGTACATTTGACGAAACCAAGACTGATCAACGCAGATATTATGGAAAACAATTCCAGCACAAAAGATAACAGAATATACGGTAGATCTCGGGATCGAACCTATGAGTGGTAAAGTTGAACTAAAATGCAATGGAAACTTAGACACGGGGATTGTGCTTACCTTTGCATGTGATGACCTGACCCTGTGTCGACATTGCCGATAGCTATATAAACAGAAAATCGGATAAAACGTATCGATAAAGCTGAACTGCGTATATCTCGCAAAGCAAAATGTTGAACGGAGAGGGCTTTTAAAGGAGGAATGGAAGGGGAGATAACTGCCACGTGTAAAATTTAAATTAGGGATTTAGATCTACATGTAAAAGGCACGCCTTGAGTTCCACTTGTTGACTGATCTTGTTAGGCCGTGGTAAATTTTCGCTATCTAAGTTTTTTTAGGTGGCGAATGATAATGTCTAAATTAATCCTCATGATTAAAGATTAAAACTTTTTAGAATTTCATATATATATATATATATATATTGTCAAGTTACAATGGGTTTTTTCATATAATGAAAAATCAGTTTAGAAAAATATAACAAGAAATTTATTTATTTTTAATAGACACTCATAAAATTGTGGCTGTATGATGATGCCTAGTTAATCATGGGATTTATGGTTGCACTTTAACAACAAGTAAGGATTTATTATAATAAATATTTCATTATAATCGATACATTTAACATTTTTTATATAAAAATATTTCAAACAAATATTAATGATTAATCATCAATCACCATCGATCATAATCCCATAAAAAAAAATTGCCATGTACTACAATATAACATATTTTAAATTTATAATCAGTTTTTTTTAAACAAACATTGACATCAAAACCTCATAAAAAGATGTGAGCCTCCACAATAGTGGTGAGTGAGGCTATAAAATTAACAATATTATATTCACATTTAGTTTGTTAGAATTTTGTTAACCTATAATATTTATTTGGTGAAGTGAAAAGTAATGTCTTTTAATCTCTTAAAAGTCATTCATCATATTTATATTTATTTGGTAAAGTGAAAAGTAATGTTTTTTAATTCACATTTAGTTTCTTAGAATTTTGTTAACATATAATATTTATTTGGTGAAGTGAAAAGTAATGTCTTTTAATCTTTTAAAAGTCATTCATTTTACTTATTTATTTATTTGGTGAAGTGAAAAGTGTGTGTTTTTAATTTTTTTTAAAGTTATAAAGATGAAATTATATTTATATTTGGAGATTTTATTTTAATAAAAAAGAAGTTAAAAAGATGACAATATATTCATATTGTAGTAGTTTAAACGTTCTATGAAATGATTTTTTTTGGCAATATTTTTTGGGGATTTTTGCTTGAAATCCAGTAAAAAATTGTTAGATCCGTAAATTTGAGTGATTATTTATGTATAATCTGAATACTCCAGGGTTTTTCAACATATTTTTTAACAAAAAAATCATTTCATAAAACAGTTAAACAATGCTTATCTATATTTGATTTGTTGAAATTTTACTATAATTAAAAAAAAACAGTAAAAAAAAAACTAGTGAATTGAAACTTAATTTACCTTTTAAACTCTTAACCATGTTTCATAACACTTTCATAAGGATGGTGAAGCTATAAAATTGACATTATATCTATATTTAGTTTGTTGGGATTTTGATATAACAAAATAAATTTCATATATTTAGTTTGTTGGGATTTTGTTATAACAAAATAAATTTAGTAAAGTGAAAAATCAATTTTCCTTTTAGACTTTCAATAGTTTTTTATATGGATTTTGCTTTATAGAATCTATGTTATAGGTCAAGCATAAATTATTTAATAGATTGGTTTCTACCAAATTTCGATTATAATAATTTTTTGTATTTTGTTTTGGATTAATCAATGGAGTTGGAATAGATAATCTTGCCCCGGGCTACTGCCACAAAAAAAAACTTTTTAAGGTTAACAAACAATTTTTTAAGTCACTTCCAAGTTAACCTATTTGGAAATGATTTTGTTGAGGACGACGTTGATTTAGCGACAACGGATCTTTGTGGGCGACTTTCATTAGCTCATTCAACATGCAAAGACAATAGTTATTCTATCATGTCCGCTCCAAGGGTGAGGACAATGATTGATCCATGGATTGTGATGGAGGTCATGAAGAGGAAAATCTACAAGGTGGGTGTAAGCCCCATATCATGGCCAACTACCTAGTTCCCATCATATGGACAAAAGGTTCTACACATGTCCTAACCCACCCGCTAGGGACACCAAATGTTAGATCTAAATTATAAAGCTTTGAATGGGATATGATATTTTTAATTTCTTCCAAACATTTAGCATGTGCAAAAAACTAAGCTAATTGTTCCATTGGGATGAATCATTATGTTGCTATTGTTTTGGGTTATTGTTTTAGTTAGCATAAGGTGGGCAAATAATCTTCAACGGAAGTGGATGGAACTCCATCTTGTTTTGTAGTTTGGGTAATTATCTCAACAACCTCATAGTTAGCATTGTGCATAAAACCACTAGCAGTCGCAGTCACCACAACTTTCTAGCACAAAACCTCAACAAGATGAATCTCGATAATTTTTACCATCTATTAGTGGGATATAACACTATCGATTTGTGTATTCCATCATTTGTAGTCATTGGTACAAATACAAAGACATCATTTAACAAACTGCAAAGACCGTCATCACTATGGAAGATAATATGATATTACCTCATTCATAACTTGCAACAAATATACATGCATGCAAGAGCATGACATCGGGTTTGGAATACACCCATCTTAATGGGGATGAGATCGAATGGCACCCTGTTATAGCCAGTGGGTATCCCAATACTCCCATTATAAGATTAATTTTTTCGTCTTTCAAATACAATAAAGGTATTAATAAAATGTATATGTTCAATGACTCCAAAATATCATTCAACAAAGTCCCAACCTTGCAAGTAATGTAATCCTATCCTTGCAAGTCATGTTAAATACAAGTAATCCCAACTATTAAAAAAAATCTAAAAAAGCATTATTGGGAAAAAAAAATCAATATATACCATAGAAATAATATTGCATATGCTAATACCTCTTTCGTTTTCAATATTGAATCTAAAGTTAGTGGCATAGAGGATTTGGTTTTTAATCATAACTTTCTATGATTATGTGCATGCCAATGGTTGGGATTGTTCGATGCCTCCACTAATGGCACAAATAGTACTAAGGTGTTGTCATTCAATTTTGATACAAGCTATAGTCCAAGGACTAATGATCCTAATGACAACCACGTAAGCATTAACATAATAACATAAATTCCATAAATTGGACATCTCCATGTCGTATCAAATTGAAGAGCGAATACCATATATAGGCTTGGATTCAATACAATGACCATATGAAGATACTAGATGTGTATGCCTCAAACAAGTGTTCTTCATTACCCTTCAAGCTTATCATCTCCCCCATTGTCAATATATCTAACATCCTTAACAACGAGGCTTATTTCATTTTTTCCACCTCCACGAGTGACGAAGTTTAACTATGTGAGATCATGGAATTTCAAAGTCAAAACCATGTCCTTTCCAAACTAGCCATTAATTATTGCACTCTATATTTACGTATTCTTCTCATTGGTCATGGTTACAGGGATTATTGTGCTTCTCAAGTATCGTATGTCTTGGGTAGAGGCAATAAGAAATATATTTGGCAAGTTAGAGACATGAAATCCAACAACAACATGCTCGACAAGATGATCTATGTGACTTCAGTCTTGCATATTTGATTGAACATCACCAAAGATCTTTCATCGTCACCCGTGTCCCCTAAACCATGGACTACATTGCAACCGAGTGTCAAGTAATTAGAGCCAAGTACATTGCTTCTGTGTTATGAACATAATATATAAAACCATTAATGTATAGTTAGTATTGTATGTGTAATGTATAGTTAGCATTATTAACTCGTGAGCGAGGTTGGTTCACCACATTGGTATCATGTGTAATGTCCCCACTTTGGGACATCATCACATTGTAGAGATTTATGATGATCAAAGTAGCCAAATGGATGGTATAGCGAGTACAGGGATTGTTGAGAGGCATTAGGGGGTCTGGCTTGCATTGCTCATCCTATTTCATCATTATGAGCCATTCCGCACAGATTGGCTTTGGTTCAGTGGCATTCCGATGATTTCCATGGTTTTGAGTATTTTTTGCTATAAGTCAATTAAATGCACTGAAGAGGTCATTTTGGGCACTATACTTGGAGGAACCTCTCAGTGTAATAGCTCATTGGAATCGGGAGGAACAACACTACAGGATAGGATGACGAGAAGTGACTTCCAGTGGCCAGGGAAGCCACAAGGAGAGATAAGGTGTTTTTCAGAGGTAAAAAGGTTAATTAATTAATTAAAGTGATTTAATTAATTAATTAAATATTAATAAAATGAAAGTCGCTTTGGAGGGACAAGGTGAGCAAAAAGTATAAAGGAAAGGCAAGGGCCTATATTCATTCATTCATGTATGATCATATTTTGATATCTGGCTTCTAACTAGTGAGCCCAACATTGGGGGTTTTGAGGGTTTTGACTTAACAAACCCTAGAGGACGATTCGGTGGTGAAAGATTCCACCTAGCTTGTCCCAAGCTTGGTCTTGGAGATGCAATACTCTCCCACGCCATTCTAGTTCAGTTCTACATCAATGCAGGAGGGTTCTACACCAGCCACAGGCACAGGAAGGAAGAGGGGCGCACCATTGGGGGTTTCCAGTAAGGGGGGCGCACCACTCATTGAAGGAAGGTTTGATCCAGTTGAGGAGAAGAGATTTTGGCAATTCCAGGTATTGGGTTTTCCTTGCAGGTGTCTTAGCACCATTATTGGTCATTTCCGGAGGCATTTCAGTGGAGGGTTTATTTGTATTAAGAGTGGGATGATTTCCAAGAGGAGGACACACCATTATTTGGAGGGTAGCTAGATCTAAGGATCTAGCAGGTATTTTGCCTAGTTGAGCACTTGGGTTTTCATTATCGTGCCCCGATATATCATTCTAGCGGATTGGTGGAGTTGTTGGAGGTCTCTAGGAGAGAGGCTGAATTATTAGGGTTTCAGGCATCCAGGGGGGCACACCATTCTTGGAGGAAAGTCAGATCCCTAGGGTTTGAGGGGGATCTTGGAGATTCAGGCACCTGGGTTGTTATTTCCATCACCCGATCTATTGTTTGGCATATTTCTTGGTGTGATTAGACACCTTTGGCAGCAAGGCCGAATTGTTGAGGAGTTTCAGCATTCCAGCAGGACATGACAATTATTCAGTTAGGGCTTTGGCACTTCATACTGCCAGATCTACCCTTGTCTTGATCTTCATTGGATATTTGGCCTTTGGAGGCTTGTAGTCTTCTTGTGGGAGCATTTTGTAGCAGCTTCTATTGTCTATCTTCTTAGCCATCTGTTGAGCATTCTAGATCGGCATCTTCATTGTAGCAGGTTCTTCTATTATTATGAATAAAAGCATATTTGAGATGTTTTGGCTTGTCTATCATATTGCATATGGTTGAGGTATGTTCCATGATTGTATCTTCTTGTTTATTACTGCAAACACACATATAACACATCAGAAAACCCCAAGTGTAACTGTAAGCAAAGTGTTTGACGGAATGCCACAACCAGTAAAAGTTTTAAAGGCCACCCAAAACCGTGATGTTCCTTGCATCTTGGCTTGGGAACATTACATCATATCCCTTTTCTCGTGCACTTATGTTGATCTTGGCCCTTGGCCACTAGACTTCTAGTCAATTTTGTTGCCTTTGGCAACAAACTTTTGACTTTTGGCTACAACTACAGTGTTCTCAAAGTTTCTCTAAAAAGTATGGCCCTTGACCATCATTGACCCTTGGCCATCTACATTTCATAAATTTC
>JASDQU010588637.1:72608-85778 GCA_032191745.1 Picea mariana
GCATGATGAGCTGTTAGAATTAAATGTCAGTAATTGCATATTTAGAAACAAGATATGTATATATATATATAAAACAATTTTTTTTCTTTTATTATAGACAAGTGCGAAGGTCATGGAGACGGGGGAGAGCAAGGAAAGAATGGCAAGGTCCGAAAAGTGATCGGACGGAATTCAAAAAAGGGTTACAGGGATACTCAGGAGAGGCGAGTGTTCCACGGTCAAATTTTATGTATCAGAATTTTTGACTGCAAAACATGTAAAATGGAAGAGATCATGATGGGGTAGTTCAGTGGCTGGTTTGTATATTTGCGGAATTATGGGAAACTGGCTAAGTATGGAATAGGGAAACGGTCGGACGGACTGATTCTCGGAAAAGAGGATTGAAGTTTTCGTGAACGGACCAACCTGACGACGCGCAAATGACATTCCATGATGTTTGAAATTAGCACTTGCTAATTGCATGCCTAGAGATAAGATCTTATATATAATTGGTAATTGCTAATTACAAAGGGGCGCGGGCACAGGAAACAACGACTAGGAACTGACTATTTCTTGAACCCACGAAACCGATGATCCGCCAAAGAAATTCAAATAAATGGCAAGTATGGAAAGAGGACAGACGAGATTCAAAATGGGGTGACAATAGTTACACATAAGATGTCAGGACTCGACAGTTAAATTGTATTTCTTGGAAGTTTTCAGTGCAAAATGTATACCACAGAAGAGGGCATGATAGGTAGACCGTAATACGAAAGAGGGTATGATCTTAGTCCGGTTGAAAATTTGTATATCATGGAAGTGAGGGTATTGTTTGCAGGTCATGAAACAATAGAAGTCCAATCTAGAGCCCGCCTACCGAGAATTCACGGACGGAGAAGTTTCTGGGTATGGAATTTCACATCTATAACAAATTTGTATATCACGGAAGTGACAATATTGTTCGTGGGTCATGGAACAGTAGAAGTCCAATCTAGATCCCACCTACCAGGAATCCGTGGTCGGAGAAGTGTCTGGGTATGGAATGGGGAAGTGGTCAGTCGGTGTCGCGATATAAGAGCACGAGAGCAAGCATGAACCCACAAGTCCGTCCACGCGCGCAACCATACATTTTTGAAAAAATGAATAAGTGATGAGAAAGATAAATTTCAAGGAAAAGAGAAACGGATATTTGGCCAAGTATAGAAGATGGAAAAGAAGGACCAATATATTCACATCTGTAACATATATCCCATTTTCCTGCAAAGATATGTACTTGGAAAGAAGTGCGAAGTTGGCAGGCACAGAAAACAACAACTAGGAATACGATCCACAAGTTTACTTGGTTTTTAGTTGTATGCTTCGTCTGTCAATTTGTATATCGCGGAACTCCGAGTCATTTTTTTAGCCAGCCAACCCGCAAGTCCGATTGTCAATTTGTATAGTACGGAACTGTGGGTGTTGTTTGTAGGACACAGAACTATAGAGGAAATGCTTTGCCCTTTAATATAGCTTCAGTGGCGCAAATGTGGTATGGCTCATTTTAACACTTTTCCATCCGTAAACAATGGCAATATTGATCCCACCATCCCTAGAGCCCGTGTGTCAATTTGTATATCGTGGAGCTCCGAAAGATGTTTGGAGGTCACAAAAAAATAGAAGTGCAATGTTGAGCCAGCCAGTGCGCAAGTCCACCTGTCAATTTATATATCGCGGAACTCTGGGTGCTACTTATAGGACATGGAACAATAGAGGGCCAATTTAAAGAAAGGGGAAGTGTTCAGTGGAAACACGTGAATCTGCTAAGCAGTGCAGCAAGGCATTTTCGGAAAAAAAATGATTAAGTAATCAGGAAGAGAAACTACAGGGGATAAAAGAGTGGGAAAATAGAAAGGCGGAGGACAATTTTCGTAAGCGCGAATTGGTTTCAAAGAAGCGCCATTTTTGAAAAACCATCATTTGATACTAATTGTTAGCAAATGCATTGTTGAAGATTAGATTTTATTGCAACCTGTGATTGTAAGTATGTTCTTGATACATTCTTCCATGACTGTAACATATTAACTTAAGTATTAAACTTCATTTTCTACTAATTGCCAGCAAATGCTTTGTTGAAGATTAGATTTTATTGGAACGTGTGGGTGTAAGTGTGTTCTTGATACATTATTCCATGACTGTAACATATTAACTTAAGTATTAAATTTCTTGCATTATGGGTCGTTAGCATTAAAATTTAATAACTGCATGTCTAGAAACAAGAATGATGATTTTGCTGCAAGATTGTACATTGGTATTGCTATGTTCTATCTGCATTACGAATAGAATTGAGCGTTGGTTTGAAACTGTGTGTAATCCATTTTTTGTTTGCATACATGTCTGGTGCATTGACACAGTACATTGTCATATAATTGTTAGATGTTCCTTCTTAGAAAAAATAGCCTAAGTAAACACAATATCTAAAAACTATGAGACCACCGAACCATGCCAATGAGAACATGCGTTAAATCCAGAAAAGAAGCAACAACAAAGACTCCAAGGCAAAAAAATTTAATAGCAAATCCATTTAAAAAAAAAAAAAACACTGAGTATTGTACATCCATCCTTAGAAATTGGACCCAGTTCTTCGGGCCAAAACATTGAACATATCTGCCACAAACACAGGCACAAGATCCCTAGTATGCAGGATTCTTGCAGTTTTCTCCTCGATGAATCATCTTGTGGTAAAATTGATAGTTTTCAGAAGCTTCTCGTGAGGAAGAACACGAAAAAACATTGCAGGGCAAATGGAATAGCCCTTTACTAAAACTTAGGAAACAACTAGAAACCGCCTCTGCATAGTCGAAAAAACTTCAGGGACATAGGTTGCACGTGCAATTCCAGAGGCCCAAGTTAGTCCATTATGGGTGGAAGGAGATGACTAATAGAAATATGCCTTGCAGCAGTGAGAATTCTGGACCTGATTCCCGAAGATGTTAATTGTATATCCAGAGAATAGGACAATAGTCCCACGAGTGAATTATTTTTTGGCTTGAAATATGTCTCTAGGAGCATCAACATATCATTTCTTTACAGTGAAACTCTTCCGCCCATAACAGACTAATTTAGACCTCTGGAAATATTCCTACTTTCGCGCTGCAAAGAGGCTATTGTGTTTAGTGTCAGTTTCATTTTTGAAACTCCTTTGGGTGTTGTCAGGACCGCCATCATTGAGCTAGGAAGTTCCACCCATTATGCTTGATTTCAATTTGGGCGCATGAGTGGGAAAAATGTCTACATTGCCATCATCCATTGCTGTAACATCGCCCATCAGATTATATTCTTCCGGCTCAGAATACATGACATCAACCTCTGCGCCAGCCATCGATGCAACTGGTTAGGTTCTCTGAGCAGACAAGGTTGCCTTGGAATTCTTTGGCTTGAAATATATCTTTCGGTGTACCAAGGGACCATCTCCTTTTTTTCTCATGGGCGGAGGGAGATGAGTAGTAAGAATATGCCCTGAGATAGTGGAACCTTTGGCCATTATGCCCGAATGTGTTTATTGTATCTGGACAGAACTACTGCCACAAGTTAACGAGAATTTCCGTTTACTCAAGACGATGTTTGAAATGAAAATTGTGGAGGGATAATATAACCCTCCACAAATTATGGTTTAATGCGTATCAATGGAATATCTCCTCGAGCCTTTCACTGATCAATGACAATCTCCAGGGTTCATGTGGAATGAGATGTTACCATTAAATCTCACTAATTGCATATTTAGAAAAAAGTGTGAAGGTCGCGATGACGACAAAGAGAGATTAAGAACTAGAAATTTCTTAAAGGCGCCAACCCGCTGGCACACAAAAACAGATTGCATCATATTTGAAATAAATAGTTGGAAAGGATAACATACTTCTACGCAAATCTTGGTTCAATTCGTAGTAATGACAAATCTTCTCCGGCCTTCCAGACATTAATGACAATCTTAACGGTTCCTGCAGGATGAACTACTAGCATTAAAGATTAATTATTGCATATCTGGAAACAAGTATGAAGGTAGCGGTGATGGCGAATTGCGATGAAGCATTGTACATTTCGTGCACCTGCCAACCCATGAAACCGATTCCAAGAAATGCCCAAGTATGGAAAGTGGTCGGGCAGGTTACAAAAGAAAAAGGGCAGAATATATACCCAGGAAACGTGAAGGGCCGATGGTCATATTGCATCTTAGTGAGAGATATCGACCGTCAATTTGTATGTCGCAAAATTTTGGTTGTTGTTTGTGCGTAGGGGAACAACAGAAGCGCAATGGCAAGAGGACAATTTTTATATTGCTGAATCCAGTTCTGTATATAAAAGCACGAGACATTGGGAAAAAGAACCAAGTAAACAAAAAGCGAAAAAATATGAGATGAAGGGGAATTTGTTTGCTAATTTGTAAATAGCGTCAATCTGAGTGCTAGTTGCAGACGATGGAACAATGAAAATGCAATGTTAAACCTGCCTATGCAGGAACACACGATTCAAAAAGTTTTTTCAATATGAAACGAGGAAGCGGTCGGTCAGGCTAGTGAAATAAAAGTAACAATGGAAATCTGAAGACGCGAATCCGCCAAATACCGCACCTAGACATTTTCCGAAAAACGAGTAAGTAAAGAAAGGGAAAGCAGAGAGAAAAGAGAAACTAGAAATTTTTCGAAAAATGAGTAATACACACTAAATATGTGCTATAAAGTATGAACATGAGATGTGATATCCCATGTACGGATCCTGCATTCCATACTTAGCCACTTTTTCAATCGCGGGTTCTTGGGATGGCAAGCTCAAAATTGAGCCTCTATTGTTCTGTGGCCTACAAATAGCATCCAAAATTCCGCGATATACAAATTGGCAAGAGGACCTATGGGCTAGCTCAGTCAACATTGCACTCCTTTTGTTTCGTGTCATACAAACAAAACTCAGAGTTCCATGATATACAAATTGACAGACGGACTCCAGGGCTAGCGGCCTCAAGAGTGCGATTGTTTACGGATGGTAATCCCTATTAACTATTTAACATTATCTAAAAACATTATTTGCAATACTAAATTATTAATATTAAATATTGATATTGTACAATTTAATTAGACAAGAAGGTTTGTACAATATGAAATGGGGAAGCGATCGGTCGGGTTGGTGATATAAAAGTAAGTGAAATCTGAATATGTGAATCCGCCAACTTCCTTACAAGAAATTTTCTGGAAAAACGAGTAATACATAATATATACTTTTAGAAAGTACCGACATGAGATTTTATAGAGTATGTATTGATCCCACATTCCATACTTATGCCAATCTTTGGATCGCGGGTTCTCGGGATGGTGGGCTCAAAATTGGGCCTCTATTGTTCCGTGTGCTACAAATAGCACCCAAGAGTTCCACGATATACAAATTGACAGGAGGACTTGTGGGCTAGCTCGCTCAACATTGCATTTCTATTATTCTGTGTCCTTCAAACAACACTCGGAAGTCTGCCCTATACAAATTGACAAATGGACTCCAGGGCTGGCGGGCTCGAGATTGCGATTGTTTACGGATGGTGATCCCTATCAACTATCTAACACTACCTCAAAACATTATTTTCAATACTAAAGTATTAATATTAAATATTGATATTGTATAATTTAATTACATAAAATTATTAAAGGATGTTTACTATCTTATTTCAAAGAAAAACCCGCATATTCGGAAACTTGTGTTTCAATTTTTTTTTATAATATGAAATGGGGAAGAGGTCAGTCGGGTTGGTGATATAAAAATGGGTGGAAATCTGAACACATTTATCGCTCAAGTTCCGCACCTAGAAATTTTGCCAACAAATGAGTTATACATACTAAATATGTACTTTTATAAAGTATGGGCATGAGATTTTATACAACATGTACGAAGCCCTCATTCCATACTTAGCCACTTTTTGGATAGCTGGTTCTCGGGTTGGCGGGCTGAAAATTCAGCCTCTGTTGTTCTGTGCCCTACAAATATCACCTAGAGTTCCACGATATACAAATTGACAAGCAAACTATTTGAATTTTAAGGGCCTCATGTTGATGTAATAGCACAATTGGACTTGGGCTAGTTTATATTCGTTTATTACAATATCAAATAGAGAAGTGGTCGGTCGGGCTGGAGATATAAAGTAATTGAAATCTGAAGCCATGAATCTGCCAACTTTCGCAGCTAGAAGTTTTCCGAAAAATGAGTAATACATATACTAAGTATGTACTCTTATAAGGTATGGACATGAGGTTTTTATAGAGCATGTACGAATCCTGAATTCCATACTTGGCCATTTTTCGGATCACGGGTTCTCAATCTGGCAGGCTCAAAACTAGGCCTCTATTGCTCGGTATCCTACAAATAGCACCCAGAGTCCTACGATATACAAATTGATAGGCGAACTTGCAGATTGGCTTGCTCAACATTGCATTTTTATTGTTCCATGTCTTTCAAACAACATTTGGAGGAAATGAGTAATACATACTAAATATGTACTTTTATAAACTATGGACATGAGATTTTATAGAGCATGTACAGATCCCTCATTCCATACTTAGCCACTATTTCGATCGTGGGTTCTCGGGTTGGCGGGCTTAAAGTTGGACCTCTGTTGTTCCATGCTCTACAAATAGCACCCAGAGTTCCACAATATACAAATTGAAAGGCGGACTTGCAGTCTATTTGATTTTTAAGGGCCTTGTGTTGATGTGATAACACAATTGGACTTGGGCCAGTTTATATTCGTTTATTACAATATCAAATAGGGAAGTGGTCAGTCGGGCTGGTGATATAAAAGTAAGTGAAATATGAAGTCGTGAATCCGCCAACTTTCGCACCTAGAATTTTTCTGAAAAATGAGTAATACATACTAAGTATGTACTCTTATGAAGTATGGACATGAGATTTTTATAGAGAATGTATGGAGCGCGCATTCCATACTTAGCCACTTTTTTGATTGCAGTTTCTCGGGATGGCAGACTCAAAATTGGGCCTCTATTGTTCTGTGCCCTACAAATAGCACCTAGAATTTCGTGATATACAAATAGACAAGCGGACATGTGGCTTGGCTGGCTCAACATTGCATTTCTATTGTTCTGTGTCCTCCAAACAACACTCAGAGTTCCACGATATACAAATTGACAGACAAAGTCTAGGGCTGGTGGGCTCAAGATTGCCATTGTTTAAGGATGCTAATCCCTATCAACTATCTAACATGATCTAAAAACATTATTTTCAATACTAAATTATTAATATTAAATATTGATATTGCACAATTTAATTAGACAAGAAAGTTTGTACAATTTGAAATGGGGAAGCAGTCGGTCGGGATATTGATATAAAAGTAAGTGGAAATCTGAACACGTGCATCCGCCAACTTCCAGACCTATAAATTTTTCGAGAAACGAGCAATACATACTAAAAAAGTACTTGTATAAAGTATGGACATGATATTTTATACAGCATGTACGAATCCCTCATTCCATACTTAGCCACTGTTGGAGCCGCCTTTGTTTTTTAGCCCGTTTTGAATTTCATATTTTATTTCTCGAAATCGAAAGATGGTTTTCGTATTTTCCTTCTTTTGTTCCAAAATCTCTGAAGTCTCATCACGCGAGCGGCGATAGTTATCATACTCTCAAGGCGAGTTCTACTTTTTGTTCAAATGATTTTCCCTTTTTTTACCTCAGGATTTCGTATGTCGGATGTTATAGATCACATAGTTCACAAGTCCCGAACAACGAAATGGCGAAATCGCTTTAAAGTTTTACCCAGGTCAGTAACGAGAGTAAAATTTTTCTAAACTATGGTTAAGCATCATCGGGGTTTCACGTCTCGATGTTTACTAACTCCAAAAGTCTCATTGTCGTAACCCCGATAGCCAAAACCACGAAATTCTTGTTTTGGTAACCCACGTTAACGTTAACGGGAAAAAGCTTAGCCGCGGTTAAGATCTGTCGGAAATTTGCAACTCGACGTATTTTCTTTTAAAAGCTACACTGTCAAAGCCCCGAGTCGCGAAGTCACGATAATGATAGAAACATAATCAATTAAACACTTAATCCAGTTTTATCCTCCATTTTAATTAAAACATATCATCGCGATCTCACGATTTCACAACTCGGCATACGAACTTCTCGGAAGCTATACCTTCGAAGCTCCGAGTCGCGAAGTTGCGATATAAATAATCACGTAATTAATTAAGCGCCTAATCATAATTACGTTTTTTATTAACTAAAGATAATCATCGCAATCTCGGGACTTAGAGGTTCAAAGGGTTAAAGCAAAAACTCCCGATGTAGCGACTACCGAAAGATTAATTAACGTCAATAAAACCTGATTAATTGAGCTAAGCTAGTATTTCTCGTGATTCGATGCATGCACAGTCTATGAGGCAGTCTTAATTTTTCCTTGTGCCAACTGACATTTCAAATTGCCAAAATTTATGGCATTAATTAGAAACAAGGCGAATCGACAAGTAAGGTTTGTGTTTTTATTGCTAAATTTATATTTAAGCACGATTTGACCGTTCTATTCTTGAAAAGTACCGAGTTTTAAATGGTTAAATATATAGAGTTGTTACTTATTATCGCGAATTCGTTTTTATATTATGTAGAGCAATTTTTTCTCAGCGAACTAATTTATGTATGTATACATATTTTTATCGCAGAAGAGCTAAAGCAGGATCCCCCACCATGGCCCTGCGAAAAGCGTCTAAAGCCAACGTTGAGGTTTCGGGACAAGGTTCAGACAACGTCGCTGATACTTCACCCCGAAGTGTCGACTCTATCAAGACCTGGTCATTTGTTTCTGATGTTCTACAGTCCGAATTGGTATATTATTCTGATGATTCTAGTGACAATGAAAAAGACGACCTAACCACCAAATATAAGATCATCGTCTAATCTAGAATGCATAAAGTAGCGTCCAGGCCATGACTTCTCCCTTACTATGATATGGTCTAGTGGGCATTAGACCATGTGGACATACCAACGAGAACCATCATCAATGAACAGAAAGTCACCATTGGGACTTTCAGACCCGAACAACTGCAGGCTACTGTGTCAGACCTTACATATGATGCCAAATTCTTGGAGAACTTCAAACAGAAGGAATGTGTGCAACAATATGACAAGACTATGTCCAGTTTAATCAGAGATTGGGTTTCACACCCTGCGAAGTTCAGGGCATACAGTAATGGTATATATTCAATAGCTTCCGTGGAAACACAGTTCAAATATGTAGCTATTATGACCTGCAGATTATACGGGAGAGAGGACACCACACATTTGTTTCTTCAGTGGGTGCCTCTAATACATCAAGTTGCTGAAGGTTGTTCCTTCGACTGGGCTAAAATACTGTCTGATAGCTTTACCAGTCGAGTTACAGAGTATCGAGCGCAGAGGGAGAGTGGAAAGATTGCTTCATTCTTTATGTCCGCGTACATTATGGACGCCGTGTGTTTTCTAACGCCCTTTCCCTTAATGAGCTGGAGTTGGACTCCTTCAGAGGACAAGCCCATCCACGTCTACCATTCAAAACCATGGGAGAATAAAGCGACAGATTTTGTGTATGAAATTTTTAACTGGGTAATGGTACCGCTACATGTCACTATTTTCGGCCACCCGCTACCCAGGATCTCGGACAGTATAGCGATGAATCTGAGCAATATAGCCGACTGGTATGTAGAGGCAGAATTCTCATATCTCAGAGTTTTCGGGGCTTCTGTTTCCCTGCATGCATTACCATTATTCATACCCAACAAGCTGGCTTGTTGTGAGGTTGCTAGGAAAATCGTAATCGGTGGCATAAGCAAGGAGCTTAAGGGATATTCAAAGAAGGTATGGCCACCTTTTCCTGTTCATTTAAATTCATATTCTTTATTAGATTTCGGGCATGCTAAAGCTGAGGCAACAGCCCTGGAAGACCTAAATTTGGTTCATATTGAATTCAAGAAGCACGATCCACAAAGGGTTGTAAGTAATCACTTGGCCAGTTGCGGACTCAAAAGGTTCGAACACGAGAATTCACCCTCGGATGACATCTTCCGAGGTGCAAGATCTTATGCCGAGATTTTAGCTCGGATACAATCCCTGGCACCCGAAGAGAGGGCGGATGTTCTAAAATTCCAAGAACATCGACGCAGTTGCCTTCCCGTAGTATTGTGGGGTGAGAATCCAAGTACAACAGAGGTGAAACAAAACGAAGCCGAAGGCTCCAAAGATGCGACACCCAGCCAAGAAAAACACCAAGACAGGGAAGAGAAAACTAGGAGTGCGAAAACAGAGATAAAGACTCCCGAGCCGCCGAAAAAGCAGACTCCAGTTACTACTCTAGGATAGCCAGCTAAGCAAATCGGAGATCCCATTGCCTCCATCACTCCCTTGCAGTCAACTCAGGGAAACATAGATGCAGGGTGGATTTTAAATGAAGAATTGAGATCTATAAAGATGGAAGAGCTCCCTCCAAATGAGTTCTTTTTTGATAAGAAGAGAAAAGCTGTGGTAAAAAGAGAATTCTATCAGGAAGGGGGATCAACAGCCAATAAGTACAAAGTGTTGACTGATGGGAAAGACAAGAAGAAAGACGAGTTTGCTACAAAGATAGCCGGGACCTTAGGGGCATATGCCACAACAAACCAATTTTCAGTTGGGGTTTTGAAAAATCAGCTGAAGTGAAAAAATCGCCTCATCAAAACCTTAGAAGCTAGACTAGCCACAACAGAGGAGGCTGCCAAGGACCAAGAAAGCGCAGTAATAGAACAAGCAAGGCTGGCCGATAAAAGCGAGATATAGCTGCTCAAAACTAAGCTCGAACAAGCAGAGCTAGTAGTTCAGAACGGTCAGATACAAGCGGGCCAACAAAAGGACTTGATTGAACAACTACAGGCTAGAGTGGAAATCCCTGAAAGTAAAGTTATAGATATCGGGATGTTCCAGTCCTAGGCGATGGAGATTCAGAGCAGGGTTTCTGCAGCCCAGCGAAGTTTTCTCGCCAAGGTAGAGATAATTCAGGACAACTGCTTACTCGTTGATGAAGTATTGGAAAATTTATCTGTCAGAGAAAGAGAAGCTGGAGCAGCTTGGGTCGATTTTCAAGAGGCTGTGATAGCTACAAACAATAGGGAATCGGGAAGTACTCCCAACTTTTCCATTTCGGAGCAGACTAGAGGAAATATTTTATTGAAAGAATGGGAGCACAGTATATCAGAAGGTAAACTACAAGCCAAGAAGGTAATGAAATCCTTTGAAGAGGCTTTTGGCTCTATAGATGGTAATCTTTTAGGTATTGATAGTGAAGGCAGTGTTGAGACATTGAGTCAAATGAATATAGCGAAAATCTCTCTTGATATAAACGAAAAAGAAGAAAGAGATTCGGTCGAAATCTCACAAGTAACTATGGCAGACATAGTTCAAATAGATAGATGTATGATTAAACCCAGTGTCCAATTATGCGCTATTGACATCATAAACCGACAGATGGAAGAAAGGTTACCGCAATTAGCCCGAGATTGTTACTCTTTTGAGGCCAACTGTCAAGCGGAACCGTCAAGGTTGATATCTCGGCTGGTAGAAAGATGTGTCACTTGTACCGAGCATGCGAGAGGACAAGCTTCTGGTACCAAATAAAGACAGAGATGACGAAATGGAACAATTGTTCTCCTTCTTATCGTAACTGAAAATCTTGTAATGATTGAGATTCCATCTTATGTAAAACTGTATAAATATACCATAGAAAGAAAGAAAAAGGGCTGGACCTTTTTGTGTCGATTGTAATAGAGGTTTTCTATCTTGAGAGTTAATATAAAGAAAATCCGAAGATTCTCAATTCCGCCACGACTGTGTTATGAGTTTGTTTCCTTGTATCTCATATTTCATTTCATTTCATATTTATATCTGATGAATGCTTCGCTATAATTTAGTACAACCTCTACTATAGTGAATGAATTATGGTTTTCTATATTGTTCACTGGTTTTCCTCTGTACCGGCTACAGGTATAAGACCAGTCAACACGTTAGAATTCAATATATATTTTATGCTTCATCAGGTTATTTCTTTACATTTTTCTTCTTCTGTTTTTTAAGTGAGATTCTCCCTTGATAGGAGCCTTACATAATAGACAGCTTAATGTTTTCTCCCACCTCATACATCTTTATTAAAATATAACTCAGTTACGGGAAAGGGCCTTTGGTTTGCACCCTATTTTCACTCCTGGCACTGTAAACTCTCCTTTATACGACCGAATTGAGACAACACCTAAATTTCCCGAGATTTTCTTATCACTCTGTTCCTATATGACTGTCCCTATAACAAGACAGCCTAATATCGAACCCAGACTATCAGATCAAACACATATTGCCTTAAATATTTTTGATACTATTCTTAAAACAACCACTACTCGGGCTGAGCTCGAACGTTCATGGGCAGCGATTGAAAGGGATATAAACATTCAGGAATAGTTGGAAGCTAGACAACCTCAACTCAGAAATCATCCCTAGCTTCCCTTGCCGAAGGTTGATATTTCTTCCATTCTTTACCCTTTACTCACTTTCAGATGCCTAGATACTGTACTTTCAAGCCTTAAGTACAGACTATGGAACAACAACCACTTTTTGGATCGTGGGTTCTCGGGCTGGTGGGCTCAAAATTGAGCCTCTATTGTTCTATGTCCTACAAATAACACCCAGAGTTCAACGATATACAAATTGACAAGCGGACTTACGGACTCTATGGATCAACATTGCACTTATATTGTCCCATTTCTTCCAAACAACACTCGGAGTTCTTCGACGTAAAAATTGATAGAAGGACTCCAGGACCGACAGACTCAAGATTGTGATTGTTAATGGATGGTCATCCTATCTAACATTATTTTCAAATACTAAATTATTAATATTAAATATTGATATTGTACAATTTAATTACATAAAATTATCAAAGGATGTTAAATCGTTTTGTTTTTTTTTTTAAATTAAGGAAACAAAATAAAGTTTTTTAAATTTCTATCACCGCAAGCATAACAACGACCAATTTGAATTTTAAGATCCTCTTGTTGATATGATATCATAACTTCACTTCGCACAGTATATATTTTTTGATTTCAAATTATTCCAGGAGATTAATTTTACCAAGTTCATCGATTAAGGAAAAATGCTAAAACAAGCCACATACTACATT
>JASDQU010588637.1:88847-101784 GCA_032191745.1 Picea mariana
AGGAAGAGAAACTACAGGGAATAAAAGAGTGGGAAAATAGAAAGGGGGAGGGTAGTTTTCGTAAGCGCGAATTGGTTTCAAAGAAGCCCCATTGTTGCAAAACCATCATTTTCTACTAATTGTTAGCAAATGCACTGTTGAAGATTATATTTTATTGCAGCCTGTGCATGTAAGTATGTTCTTGATACATTCTTCCATGACTGTAACATATCAACTTAACTATTAAACTTCATTTTCTACTAATTGCCAGCAAATGCTTTGTTGAACATTAGATTTTATTGGAACGTGTGGGTGTAACTGTGTTCTTGATACATTCTTCCATGACTATAACATATTAACTTAAGTATTAAACTTCTTGCATCGTGGGTTGTTAGCATTAAAACTTAATAACTGCATGTCTAGAAACAAGAATGACGATTTTGCTGCAAGATTGTACATTAGTATTGCTATGTTCTATCTGCATTACGAATAGAATTGAACGTTGGTTTGAAACTGTATGTAATCCAATTTTTGTTTGCATAAAAGGTTGGTGAATTGACACAGTATATTGTCATATAATTGTTAGATGTTCTATCTTAGAAAAAATAACTTAAGTAAACACAATATCGAAGAACTATGAGAGCATCGAACCATGCCAATGAGAACATGCATTAAATCCATAAAAGAAGTAGCAACGAAGATCCCAAGGCAATTTTTTTTAATAGCAAATCCATTTAAAAAAAAGAAAAACACTGAGTAACATCTATCCTTAGAAATTGGACCTAGTTCTTCAGGCCAAAACATTGAACGTATCCGCCACAAACACAGGCACGGGATCCGCAGTATGCAGGATCCTTGTAGTTTTCTCCTGGATGAATCATCTTGTGGTGAAATTGATAGTTTTTAGAAGCTGCCCATGAGGAAGAAGACGAAAAACGTTGCAGGGCAAATGAAATAGCCCTTAACTGAAACCTAGGACACAACTAGAAACCACCTCTACATAGTCGAAAAAAAATCAGGGACACAAGTTGCACGTGCAATTTCAAAGGCCCAAATTAGTCCATTTTGGGTGGAAGGAGAAAAATGTCTTACAGCAGTGAGAGTTATGGACCTGATTCCTGAAGATGTTAATTGTATATCTAGAGAACATGACAGTAGTCCCGCAAGTGAATAATTTTTTGGCTTGAAATATATCTCTGGGAGCATCAACATATCATTTCCTTACACTGAAACTCTTCCGCCCAGAACAGACTAATTTGGAACTCTGGAATTCCTACTTTCGCGCTGCAAAGCGGCTATTGCATTCAACATCGGTTTCTTTTCTTAAAATCCTTTTGGTGTTGTCAGGACCGCCATCACTGAGCCAGAAAGTTCTGCCCATTATGGTTGATTTCAATTTGGGTGCAGGAGTGGGAAGAGTCTCTGCATTGCCATCATCCATTGTCGTGTCATCGCCCATCAGATCACCTTCTTACGGCTCAAAATCCATGACATCAACCTCTGCGCCAGTCATCAATGCAACTGCGCGGGTTCTCTGAGCAGGCAGGGTTGTCTTAGAATTCTTTGGCTTGAAATATATCTCTCGGTGTACCAAGGGACCATCTCCTTTTTTGCTCCTGGGCGGAGGGAGATGAGTAGTAAGAATATGCCCTGGAATATTGGAACCTCTAGCCATTATGCTCGAATGTGTTTACTGTATCTGGACATAACTGCTGCCACAAGTTAACGAGAATTTCCATTTTCTCGAGACGATGTTTGAAATGAAAACTGGGGAGGCATAATATAACCCTCCACAAATTATGGTTTAATGTGTATCAATGGAATATGTCCTCGAGCGTTTCGTTGATTAGTGACAATCTACAGGGTTCGTGCGGAATGAGTTGTTACCACTACAACTCACTAATTGCATATTTAGAAAAAAGTGCGAAGGTGGCGATGACGACGAAGAGAGATTAAGAATTAGAAATTTCTTAAAGGCGCAACCCGCTGACGCACAAAAACAGATTGCATCATGTTTGAAATGAATACTTGGAAATGATAACATACTTCTACGCAAATCTTAGTTTAATTTGTAGTAATGACAAATCTTCTCCGTAATTATGGACATTAATGACAATCTTAATGGTTCCTGTAGGATGAACTACTAGCATTAAAGCTTAATTATTGCATATCTAGAAACAAGTACGAAGGTAACGATGATGGCGAATTGCAACGAAGCATTGTACATTTCGTGCACCCGCCAACCCACGAAACCGTTTCCAAGAAATACCCAAGTATGGAAAGTGGTCGGATGAGTTACAAAAGAAAAAGGGCAGAAGATATACCCAGGAGACATGAAGGGTCGATTGTCATATTGCATCTTAGTGACAGATATAGGCCGTCAATTTGTATGTCGCGGAATTTTGGCTACTGTTTGTGAGTAGGGGAACAACAGAAGCGCAATGGTGAGAGGGTAATGTGTATATTGTTGAACTTCGGGTTCTGTATATAAAAGCATGAGACATTGGGAAAAATGACCAAGCAAATAGAAAGCGAAAGCATACGAGATGAATGGGGGTTTGTTTGCTAATTTGTAAATTGCAGAAGTCCGGGTGCTAGTTTCACACGATAGAACAATGGAAACGCAATGTTAAACCCGCCCATGCAAGAACCCGCGATTCAAAAAGTTTGTTCAATAGGAAACAAAGAAGTGGTTGGTCAGGCTGGTGATATAAAAGTAAGAATGGAAATCTGAAGACGTGAATCCGCCAAATCCCCGCACCTAGACATTTTCCAAAAAACGAGTAAGTAAAGAAAGGGAAAGCAGAGAGAAAAGAGAAACTATTTTTTTTTTTTCGAAAAACGAGCAATACACACTAAATATGTACTATAAAGTATGAACATGAGATGTTATAGAGCATGTATGGATCCCGCATTCCATACTTAGCCACTTTTTGGATCGCAGGTTCTTGAACTGGCGGCCTCTAAATTGGGCATCTATTGTTTCGTGGCTTACAAATAACATCCAGAATTCCGCGATATTCAAATTGGCCAGTGGACCTGCGGGCTAGCTTGGTCAACATTGCACTCCTTTTGTTTCGTGTCATACAAAAAGCACTTGGAGTTCCACGATATACAAATTGGCAGACGGACTCCAGGGTTGGCGACCTCAAGAGTGCAATTGTTTACGGATGTTAATCCCTATTAACTATTTAACATTATTTAAAATCATTATTTTCAATACTAAATTATTAATAATAAATATTGATATTATACAATTTAATTAGACAAGAAGGTTTGTACAATATGAAACGGGGAAGTGGTTGGTCGATCGGGTTGGTGATATAAAAGTAAGTGAAATCTGAATACGTGAATCCGCCAACTTCCTTACCAAGAAATTTTTCTCGGGTTGGCGGGCTCAAAATTGGGCCTCTATTGTTCCGTGAGCTACAAATAGTACCCAAGAGTTCCACAATATACAAATTGACAGGCAGACTTGCGCGCTGGCTCGCTCAATATTGCATTTCTATTGTTCTGTGTCATTCAAATAGCACTCGGAGTTCCACCATATACAAATAGACAGATGGACTCCAGGGTTGGCCGACTCAAGCTTGCGATTGTTTACGGATGGTGATCCCTATCAACTATCTAACACTACCTAAAAAACATTATTTCCAATACTAAAGTATTAATATTAAATATTGATATTGTACAATTTAATTACATAAAATTATAAAAGGATGTGAAATATCTTATTTAAAAGAAAAACCCGCGTATTCAGAAACTTGCATTCCAAAAATTTTGTATAATATGAAATGGGCAAGAGGTTGGTCGGGCTGCTGATATAAAAATGGGTGGAAATCTGAACACGTGTATTTGTCAAGTTCCACACCTAGAAAAGTTCCCAAGAAACGAGTTGTACATACCAAATATGTACTTTTATAAAGTATGGGCATGAGATTTTATAAAGCATGTACACAACCCTCATTCCATACTTAGCCACTTTTTGGATCGCAGGTTCTCGGGCTGGTAAGCTCAAAATTGGGCCTCCGTTGTTCCGTGCCCTACAAATAACACCCAGAGTTTTGCGATATACAAATTGACAAGCGGACTTGCAAGTTATTTGAATTTTAAGGGCCTCCTGTTGATGTAATAACACATTTGGACTTGTGCCAGTTTATATTTGTTTCTTACAATATCAAACGGAGAAGCGGTCGATCGGGCTGGTAATATAAAAGTAATTGAAATCTGAAGTCATGATTCCACCAACTACCGCAGGTACAAGTTTTCCGAAAAATGAGTAATGCATATTAAGTATGTACTCATATAAGGTATGGCCATGTGGTTTTTATAGAGCTTGTATGGATCCCGCATTCCATACTTGGCCACTTTTTGGATCACGGGTTCTCGGTCTGGCGGGATCAAAACTACTCTGTATCCTACTAATAGCACCCAAAGTCTCGCGATATACAAATTGACAGGTGAACTTATGAACTGCCTCGCTCAACATTGCACTTCTATCGTTCTGTGTCTTCCAAACAACATTCGGAGGAAACGAGTAATACATACTAAATATGTACTTCTAAAAACTATGGACATCAGATTTGATAGAGCATGTATGGATCCCTCATTCCATATTTATCCACTATTTGGATCGCGGGTTCTCGGGTTGGTAGGTTCAAAATTGGGCTTTTAGTGTTATGTGCCCTACAAATAGCACCCACATTTCCGCAATATACAAAGTAACAAGCGGACTTGTGGGCTATTTGAATTTTAAGGGCCTCGTGTTGATGTGATAGCACAATTGGACTTGGGCCAGTTTATATTCGTTTATTACAATATCAAATGGGGAAGCGGTAGGTCGGGATGGTGATATAAAAGTAAGTGAAATTTGAAGTCGTGAATCCGCAAACTTGCACACCTAAAAGTTTTTTGAAAAACGAGTAATACATATTAAGTATTTACTCTTATAAAGTATGGACATGAAATTTTTATAGATCATGTACGAATCTCGCATTCCATACTTGGCCACTTTTTGGATCGCGGGTTCTTGAGCTGGCGGGATTAAAATTGGGCCTCTGTTGTTCGGTTCCCTACAAATAGCACCCACAATTCCGCGATATACAAATTGACAAGCGGACCTGCAGGTTGGCAGGCTCAACATCGCACTTCTATTGTTTCGTGTCCTCCAAATGGCACTCGACATTCCGCAGTATACAAATTGACAGACGGACTCTAGGGCTAGCGGGTTCAAGATTGCCATTGTTTATGGATGGTAATCCCTATCAACTATCTAACATGATCTAAAAACATTAATTTCAATACTAAATGATTAATATTAAATATTGATATTGCACAATTTAATTAGACAAGAAAGTTTGTACAATTTGGTCGGGCTAGTGATATAAAAGTAAGTGGAAATCTGAACACGTGCATCTGCCAACTTCCACACCTAGAAATTTTACGAGAAACGAGCAATACATAGCAAACATGTACTTTTATAAAGTATGGACATGGGATTTTATAGACCATGGACAGATCCTTGATTCCATACTTAGCCACTTTTTGGATTGCGGGTTCTCGGGCTGGTGGGCTCAAAATTGAGCCTCTATTGTTCCGTGTCCTACAAATAACACCCAGAGTTCTGTGATATACAAATTGACAGGCAGACTTGCGGGCTCTCTGGCTCAACATTGCACTTCTATTGTCCCGTGTCCTCCAAACAACACTCATATTTCCATGACATACAAATTGACAGAAGGACTCTAGCACTAGCGGGCTCAAGATTGTGATTGTTTACAGATGGTCATCCTATCTAACATTATCTAAAAACATTGTTTTAAAATACTAAATTATTAATATTAAATATTGATATTGTACAATTGAATTACATAAAATTATTAAAGGATGTTAAATCACTTATTTTGAAAAAAATGAAGGAAACAAAATAAGTCTTTTAAAACTCTATCACAGCAAGCATAACAACGACCAACGAGCAATACATAGTAAACATGTACTTTTATAAAGTATGGACATAAGATTTTATAGAGCATGTACGGATCCTTCATTCCATACTTAACCACTTTTTAGATCGCGGGTTCTCGGGCTGGCGGGCTCAAAATTCAGCCTCTATTGTTTTGTGTCCTACAAATAGCACCCTTGGTTCCGCGATATACAAATTGACAGGTGGACTTGCGGGCTGTCTGGCTCAACATTGCACTTCTATTGTCCCATGTCCTCCAAACAACATTCGGACTTCCGCGACATACAAATTGACAGAAGGACTCCAGGACTGGCAGGCTCAAGATTGTGATTGTTTATGGATGGTCATCTTATCTAACATTATCTAAAAACATTATTTTCAAATACTAAATTATTAATATTAAATATTGATATTGTACAATTGAATTACATAAAATTATCAAAGGATGTTAAATCGTTTATTTTTAAAAAAATGAAGGAAACAAAATAAAGTTTTTTAAAATTCTACAACCATAAGCATAAGAATGACCAATTTGAATTTTAAGGGTCTCTTGTTGATATGATAGCACAATTGCACTTCGCGCAGTATATATTCGTTGATTTCAAATTATTCCAGGAGATTAATTTTACCAAGTTCATCGATTAAGCAAAAAATGTTAAAACAACGACGAAATTGAATTTTAAGGGCCTCTTGTTGATATGATAGCACAATTTCACTTCGCACGGTATATATTCGTTGATTTCAAATTATTCAAGGAGATTAATTTTACCAAGTTCATCGATTAAGGAAAAATGCTAAAACAAGCCACATACTACATTTGCATCACAGTGCCATAGAAATTATCAGGCGGATTTGCGGGCTAGCTAGATAAAAATTTCAATTCTATTGTTTTGTGTCCTCCAAACAACAATCAGAGTTCCGCGATATACAAATTGACAGACAAAACACACAACCAAGAACCAACTAAACTACAAACAGGCCGCAAGCAAGTTCCCACAAGGTTCCATAGAGCAAGACGCATCGACCTTTGCATCAAACAATTTGATATACAAAGAAAAGACGTCGTCGCATTCGTTTTCTCTTGCATTTGGTATATGTTCCCAGTAGAAAATAACCGGGGCCATGGGATATATGGGGTTTGCTGCCATGCTTCCCATTTTTTGGACCAAAAAATCCTATGTACATGCAATCCCAAGTAGCCGAGTCCGACGAACATTCATCTGGATGTTGAAGAAATATTACAGAGACACATGAGGTATTTTCGTTTCCTACCAAAGTTTGATATATTTTTTTTCCCTTCTTCAGCTGATATGAAAAATTGCATTGTCCTCATTTAAGGTGAATTTGTTGTGTATCCGAAGGTCCCGCAACATGTAGACATTGTTTGCCTTTTTCTGTAGATACGTTTCATACGACAATTTTGCCTACTTAGGAAGCACATTTTGTAACAGAGTTTGCCTAACCGTACAATGCATGGTTGTGTTGCCCATGGTTCGGATGGAAGCATTGACACAATGTCCATATATATATGGAAAATTTTCACCGCATCACAGACAATCAATTGTATCATCACTTATCAAAGCGGAGCCGGAAGCAGGAGAGTTGCATTTCGCACATACATGTTCAAAGTGGGTCGAGTACACATTGGCTGCAACTAAAACACCTTCAACTTGGGAACGCGATCATAGGAATTAATACATTGAACAATATAATACACAACTGCACCCCCCCCCCGTCCTTAAAAAAATAAAAATAAAATAAAACAGGTCACATAAACTTGTTGAAGGCTATTTGTATAAGCAAAGTGAGGATGATTTTTTGGATGTATACACACAACAATTGTAGAGCTAGCTAGTTTCTTCAGATCCTGTACTATATCTACTCGCAACTCTGTTACAAACGTTGCCTAGGTTGTCCGAAAGATCCTTTCTCTAACATCCCTTTTCTTTGTTATATTTTTGAAGAGCATAAGTGGAATCTTCCCTTTATGCAATTGTTGCTTTATTGATGAAAACAAGTTTGAATACGTATCGAACAATTGCAACTGCATTTAATTTTAACAAGGATTATTTTAAGGATGGAAATTTGTTTTAAAATGTAGAAACCTTGGCGAATCTTACTAATCCTTCATATGTCAACTATAAATGTTTGGCGATATTTTTGCAAAAATATTCAAATTTCTGAGTATTTAATATAGTTTTTATAAAATTTTGGCGATTTTTAAGGTAAAATAATTTTATCCTATAGAATTTGGGCGAATAATTTTTAAAATAGCGAATCTTGTTTTTGGAAAAACCATGGAAAATTAGCCCATGAGCGAAATTTAGCCCCTAAAATCATCCCTATGCAACATGGAACAGTACAATATTTGTGTAACTTACCCGAGATACATGCACATGCAAAAGCAAAGGACAAAATTGAATATGAAAAGCAGTACCATTGCCTTGTCGTTGTCTGACTCTCCATCCTTTATATGGAGAACGTGTTGCGAATTAAGTTTTCTAGCCAGTGTGACAGCTGTGCCAATCGTTTCGATTGGGTAAATATCAGTGCTCTGTGCAGGCTGGCTGATAGTTGAGTCTGGGACGAAACGATATTCTGAACAAACAACATAAATTTTTTCCATAATACTTGTTTCGTTGAGCGAAATAATTCAATCACAATCACCACGGTCATATACTGTTTTGGGCAATATATTAAAATTTGTAATGGATATCCCATTACCCGACAATATCTTTTTTGCAATGTTTCTGGACAAGTTGTGGAGGAATAGTCAGTGTCACTGTCATCATGGCCTCCTCGTCTATCATGTCAGCACGCATAATGGATCTAGTTTTGTTTTTCTTGTCCAAGTAGGTGCTATAGACGACCTTTATGTCCCCGACGAACACTTGTCGAGTTTGGCAGCTGTTCAAGCCCTCTATTGATAGTACTTTGGATGTTACAACTCTAGACCTGGTGACAATTTTTGAACAAGAAAACTAAAGTGAATGGTAGTGTGCATTTTTTCTTTTTTGTATTCTTTTTTCACTGGCATAAATCTATAAGTACATGCATAACTTCGATGAACTATGGAGCCAGAGTTTTGCAACCACACCTCTTAGTCTGCGGAACATGCGGCATGTTCGGCGTCTCGCTTGTACTTGTTGATACTTCTTGCGAATTGCAAACCATGTATTGCAGATGACATCAACATATTCACCATGCCATATATGAATATATAGCCGAGGATATTTGTTTGGTAAACATAGTAAGAGAAGAGTGTATGCATCTTTACCTTTGGCCTTGCCGGTCTGCTGATGTCTGGGAGGACTAACTGCTCATGCCCATGTCACTAGTCCAACTTTTTATGATGCAAGCATGTGCAGATGAACATGAGGACTAAACACGCATGTGCATTGTATATTGTCCATTAGAATGACTAAATAACTGTAAAGTTGTATGCATCTGATTTTCTTAACTAGAAAAATGTTTAATAGTAAACAGGGCGTGAAGGCGGGGCACCACGGCCAATTTGTATATCATGGACCCTCGGAAGTCAGGGGAACAATCTTGAACCTTCCATCTCGACACCCGTAATAGACAAAGTAGGTAACTATGGAATAAGGTAGAAGCGCGACCATAGATGTGAAACTGTTAGTCCGCCAACTAGCGCACCAAGGCATTTTCGGAAAGAACACTAAGTAGATGAATTAGAAAACAAAAGGGATAATAGAAAACAAAAAAAGTAGAAATAGGGAGGGCAGAAAGGCCCATTGTTTCCAAGCCATCGTTTTCAAGTCTAATATTATATGCCCCCACCTGGTTTGTATATTTAATTTACTAGCACAGTTGGTATACCTTTTAGAAGATTGTACCACATAACCCTCTACTGTTGCACAAAACAATTCATCTTCTTGTCCAACCAACCTGTTTTTTCCAAGGTAGCAACATCGAATATGCAATGGACATGAAGGAAAGTTAGTATGAAGACAGACATCTATGAGAAAGAGAAACATGTCTATTTACCCGCCAAAGAGTCCATCGTCCTCTCCAACCATTATGTTTCTTTAAATTCAACAATGCAGTGAAAACACAACGGACATGAAGTAGGTTAGTATGCAGGAAGGCATGTAATGAAGATAACTTATAATGAAGGTAGACATGTAAAAGAAAGAGAAACAAGGCTATTTACCCGCGAAAGAGCCCATCGTCATCTCCAACCATTATATTTGTTTAAATGTAGCAATGCAGCGAAAACACAACGAACAAGAAGCAGGTTAGTATGCAAGAAGGCATGTAACGAAGATAAGTTACCATGTAGGAAGGCACATAACATGTACATATAATAAACTAGGCGAACACATATACAGACAATAAATGAAATACAAAACAATGCAATATGAAATAACAATATAAGCATGCACCTTTCTATATCCTCTTCAATCGATGCAGTGAAGACTTCGTCGTTTTCTTCAACTATTCTGTTTGTTTGAATGTGGGAATGCACAAAATACAATGAACATGAATGGAAGCTGGTATGCACCGGAGAACAAGCAATATGTACATACAGTAAAAGAGAGTCAACGAACAGTCTAAAAGATAGGCAGAAACATGAACCTTTGCGCTTCTCCATCCATAGCTGTAAATGTGTAATTTTTTTCCTTGCCCAAAATATATTACAAGCCACAAAATATCACGAAATAGCATGGTCGTAGCTAAACAATTTCTGGTTTTGCGTGGAAAATTATCCAGATATGCTTCCACCAATCGAAATACATGTTCTTTATCCTCTACACAGACTGTTGTGCCCACGATACAAGATTTTGGTTTTCCGTGGCAAACTACCCAAACATGCTTCCAAACATTGAAATATAATCTTGCAGAATCTTTGGTGTACATATCATATCTCAAGTACAACACAAATTGTATTGTACGCACACCAATCTATGTAGAGGACAAAGAACATGTAATGTCATATGGACACATCTGACCATACACGGTTTATAAACGTAGCCTGCATATGCTTTATCCTAACAAAAAACAACGGATATTGCAATTTCACATGTAATTCTCGAACAATTTTGCATGCAACTATTTTCTTTCATGCCAACACTAAAGCACCAACAAAATCTCATAGCAGAACAGATATCGACCTCGGTAGATAGGGAAAATAACACAACTGCATGTCGACTCATCGATGCAGGGGTTGAACACCGTAAAGCGCCCCAAAAACAACAATAATCCAAAAAAAAAAATGTTAAGCCCTAATATTGGCTCAATACCCCTTAATTGGGGCATATTATATTAGTAATGTTATTTTGTTTATGTCGGCTTTAGGCCATTAGTTGTAATTATACCTCCTAATCTCCTATATATACCAAGGAGACATTTTCATTTTAAATCATCTTGTACTTGAACATTTAAGTGGGGTAAAAGGAGGTTGCCCCGTCAAAGAGGCTTATTATCTAAAATTATCTCTTTTTCAAGGCGTTGAGTACTTTTTCTAGGGATTTTCTATGCTATATTGATATTTGGTTCTTAACATATGGTATTAGAGCTCAAGGTCTTGGGGTTTCGCTGCTACATCTGAGACACCTTGGAATTTTTGCTATAACTTTTTTTCTAAAATATTTCAGAAGGAACGGATTGGAGGATATTTAGTAGACGGATCAAGGTACATTGGGTTCAAATTTCATCCCCTAAGGCCTTATAATTTTAGAGATACAACCTGTACAAGATAAGGTTCTGGAATCATCCTGAACTGAGTCATTGCGGAATTTTCGCTATAAAAACTTTTCTATAACATTTCAAACCCTGAACTTCGAAGGCTATTTACAGAAATTAGTAAGGTATTTGTGGTAAAAATTTCATATTCGGGGTCATCTTAAATTTGTAGATACACCTTGTGTAAGATAGGGTATCTGGCTAGTCCTATTGACTAGTCTCAAGAAGGTGTTCCAGGTAAAACAATCATAACTTCTTCCTAGAGTATCCAAATTGAGTGGGACTGGTTTCATTGGATCGTGGACAGTCTGGAGTATATTTGGTGCGAGTTTTAGAATTTTATATCGATTATTTTGTGTGGGGCACGCTATACAAGTGAGATCTCCTGGAAAGGCCAAAAATCGGCAAGTTGTGGGGAAGTTACCATAAATTCCACTTGGCACATCCAATTTTGATCATACCTGTGGCATTGCAGAGAAGAAATATCAGAGAACTACATAAAAGAAAGTTTCATACCCAGAAGGGCCGAAACTTGGGAGATACAATAGAATAAATATTGTCTAGCAGAACCACCTCAAAATCAAGGTTCAAAAGTGATACTTGGCCAACATGCCACCCAAAATGGGAACTTCTACACCAAATAAGCCTTCAAAAAATCCTACTTGGACTCTTGATGAAGGTGAAGAAATGCGTAGGGACATAAATGATTTACAAAATAAGATAGTAACAAAAGATGAACTACAAGAGATGATGGAGGGTTTAAAAGGGGAGATCATGGAAGTATTGAAAAATTTCGTCACAGAGAAGACACCTAAAAGTGAAAATGCATCTCATGAAATTCATGATGAGGACACAAGGAAGGTGAATCAAGAATGGAGAAACTCCAACTTTGGTTTGAAGACCAATCGCATTCCTAAGATTGATATGAGAAATTTTGATGACAAGGACCCAATCACATGGATACTTCAGATGGAACAATTCTTTGATCTCCATAATGTGCCACATACACAAAAGATACGAATTGCTTTTTTATATTTAGAACCTAATCAATTTGTATGGTATCGATGGCTTTTTTCTCGCAAATCACTCGTCACTTGGACAATTTTCACGGAAGGAATGATAGCACACTATGAGGATACAAGGAGCAATACCTTCTTTAGCCAATTGATAAATCTCAAGCAAAAGGGTTCAGTTACCGAGCACATTGAGAACTTCCAAAGATTGAATATAAAGGTAACCGATATTCCAGATGAGCACTTGATTGATGTATTCATAGGAACTTTAAAGGAT
>JASDQU010588638.1:21472-32023 GCA_032191745.1 Picea mariana
GCTTATGGTAATTTCTGAATATGGGTTTGGGACATTTCGGAAGTTCATGAAAGACAATTATCTCTAGGTTGCTAAGTGTTTGACATAAATTTTAGCTTGTTGATTTTTGTCATTAAAAATCTACATGGTATCAAATCTTTGTCTCTGAGTGACAACGGGCAGTGTGATTTTTGGGAAAATTTGAAGAGGGAAAATGTGTGATTTTTTTTCTTGAGTTGTGACAGGGAATATGGCTGCAAGCATTATATATGAGGATCGGTTGGATGGCATTTCCAACTATTTGTAGTGGAAGGTCCGATTGTCAGTTGTTCTCAAGGAGAACAAGATTTATAACTATGTCAACTTTGTTGTAGCAGCTCTCACATCATATCCTGTTGCTTTGGAATTGCATTAGGTCAAGGAAGCCAAGGCTCGAAGGATTATTCTGGATGGGGTGAAGGATCACCTTATCCCACACTTGGATGAGAAAAATACTGCCAAGGAGATGTGCGATGTACTTAATAACTTGTTTGAGGTGAAGAACAAGAACCAAAAGATGGCCTTGAAGGCTAAGCTGCATGATACCAATATGGGTAAGGAGGAGAGTGTCTCTTCTTATCTTACCAGGGTAGCTCAAGTAAAAGATGATTTGGATGTTGTTGGAGAGGTCATTACGGATTCTGAGTTGGTGAGGATAGCCTTAAATGGATTCACCAAAGAAGGGGAAGTCTTCGTTAAGTGTTTGGTGGGACGTGAGAATCTACCATATTGGAGCAAACTGTGGGATGATTTCACTCAGTAGGAGATCTAGGAAAGATATCAAAGTAGTGAACAGAAGACAGACGGAGTTGATGAGAATGTTTCTCTTACTACAAAGAGCAAGAAGAAAGTAAGTTCTAGAAAGACGTGAGTAAAGTCAGATGTTATTGTTGTAACCAGTTGGGGCACCTTGCATCTCGTTGTCCTGAGAGGAAGAAGAAGACGAAATCAAAAGGACCTGAGACAACTACTACAACAGCCATGGAGGACTTTTCTTCAAAGTACGACAGGGAATTTTCTTTGGTGAACCTATTTTCCATTGTCGGCAGCGGAGGATTTGGAGGTGATATCAGATGGATTGTGGATAGTGGGGCCTCTAGCCATATGATGGGAATCTGGTGAGTATTCCTAGATTTCACAAAGATTGGTCCTAGCCGAAAGGTGGTAAATGATGGTGGTATGGTGAGAGTTGTACGTGGATTTGGGATTGTTATATTGCAACTCAAGTTTGGGTGACACTTGGAGCTTGATGGAGTTCTCTTTGTTCCAGGGTTGAGGGTTAACTTTCTCTCAGTCTCAGCATTGGAGGATGTAGGATGTATTGTTCAAGAGGGAACATGTCTTTATCTACAAGTAGGGAGTGGACTCGATCGAGATGCAACTGATTAGTAACCGGGTGGACATGTTGTATATGTTGAGAGGACAACCTTCAGTGTATCATTCAGCATTAGATGAGGAGCATGAGGAGGCTCCTGAGACTATGATGGCGCCAAGGATTCAATTTTGCATTCTGAGAGAAGAGAGCGAGTCTATTCTGAGCAATGGTAGGAGACTTAGCCAGGTTTATCGAACCAATGCTCAGGGTGGAGTGGATTCTCCAAGGAGCTCATGGTTTTGGGTCATTGTCAGGAGAAGATATTCTAGTTCGAGTTTTGTGCAGGTGTTGAGGATGACTTTAGGTTCAGAGAGCGCTCCTACTAATCACAGTGTAATGGGACCAAATGATGGAGATGGCAGCAAGTACATCCCTCTCTAAGAGAGAGTGTTAGCTTTTTATCTTGGGAGGTACTCCGCATATTTTGTCTTGAATGCAGATATAACTTTATGTTTACACTACCAGGTGTTAACGCTCTGTAAATTCCCAGAGATTGTCAGGGGCAGAAGAAATTTACAAGAGGCAACTTTATCCAACCACTTCGAAACTAGGATCTAACCCTACCAGTTTTAGAGAGGGATCTCTCTGTAAGATTTAATTTTGTTTTATTTTTCAGATATTATGCTAGTTAGATTAAATGAGATTAGGTTGTTTGTTTCTGTAAGTTGGCTGAAATAGGATTTATGCCTCCATGGGCTATGGGGTTTGTTTTATAAAGATAGAGATCATAGAACATAAATAAAGATTATTTTCACAGGGCAGGATAATGCAACTATTGGATTCTTTAGAAATAAAGTGATGGATAGCAGAAAATGCGAGATTGTCAATTAAAATAAAGAAGCAATTAAGAATTTCTTTATTGTAACAACATAAGATAAACATTTAGATCTTTAAAATCTCAGAAACAAAGTACACAAAGGTAAATTATGCAACTTTAACTCCCTTTAAAGGATCATATTAGAAAATAGGATGATAACTAAGAAAGATGAGCATTCAACAAAGAAAGAGAAAAACTTCACCAACAGTTAACATGCAGGAATCCTGTGAAACGTCTCTTTGTATTACTGGAAGATCTCTTGATAAAAATTAGAGTGCTTACAACTTGCTAGGGCATAAAGATCAACCCTCAGTACTTCGAAGTTTGAAGTATTTATAATCAAAATTACAAACGAACTTGTCATTAATGATCAGGACGTGGCAGACTGAATCTAACTAACTAGCTAACAAGATACAAAAATTTAGGAATTGTCGATGATGTGTCGAATTCTTCATGCTGATTCTAGGGAAGGCCATTGGTGAGTCACCCACATAACTTTAATTGATTTGCATGCTGACTCAACTTGCACATCTCATCTCCTACTCGATCAAATTGCACAGCTCTTCCCATCTTAGCTGACTGGGAATGGTGACTTTGAGTAATCTCTGGTATATTTCATCCATTTATGTGTACTTGGAAAAAGTTGGTTTTACGATGAAAATATACTTGATACTGTGTTGTATGTTGAGGTCTGGCTGTAAAGTTTCTAAGAATGCCTTGCCTGTTATACTGCCCTGTATTCCTGAAAACTTGGAACTGTCCCTAGCCACCATGGTCATCTTCTATTTGTAATCGGGAAGAGTCATCAACTTGTCATTTAGGACCAGTAGACCAGGAATACCTTTCTTCTGCAAAGCCTCGATATTGCTGAAGAACCTTTGAACTCCAATGTCCATGTTCTGGACTTTCTCCTCCAACTACAACATCAGTCCTCTTTTGGTCAGTACTCTCTTGACTTCGAGGATGGTTTATGTCCTGTCTTCGATCTTCAAGTCTTCTATTTCTTCTTTGTTCTTCGAGTTCACAAATCTAATGATTTCATTGGCTTCAGTGGGAATTTCTCCAAAGTCTCCTTTTATTTTCTCAATAGCCTACCTGCTCCTTAGAACTAGTACATTTTGCTCAAACATGATTTGCACCATAGGCCAGATTTCGCTTATGGACTTGGAGATATCCATCCAAATATTCTCCTTGGCTTCAACAAGTGTCTTGCCTACCACTGTTTTCTTTTGTAGCTACTGCAATTCCTACTTGAGCTTTTCTGATGTTTGTTTCTCCATGGTGTAGCTTGTCTCGTAAGAAGACTTGAGCTCCTAAAGGCTCTCAACCTCCTTTTTTAGTCTGTTGATTTATGTTCCTTGTAAGTTCATCTCCTCCATGGATTTTGCTAGCTCCACAGTTTTTTCCAGAGCTGTCAGTGGGGTGGTTGATGGTATTTCTGTTGTGGTGGTCGTTGCTATAGTTGTTGTGCTAACTCCTGTGAGGGGAATTGGACTCAGTGGAATGACTTCCATAGGTGTTGTTTGTTCCTTCTCCTTTACCAATCTCTCCATCTCTGCTTCCATCTCACTTAACTGTGCATTTTGCTCCATGATCAACTTGAGCATTTCATCCTTTTAACCTTCTGTCTCAGCTATCTCCTTTGCCTGTGCATCTTCTGTAGGTGGCAGTTTCAGTTGTTTCCTCAGAGATGCTATGTCAGCATTCTTTTTCTTAAGCATCTCCTCAACTTATTTCACATTATAGGGATCATACCCAATCTTGAGCACCAACTCTTCTAAGGACTTAATTCTATTGTCCTTTGCAAAAGATGATATCTTCTCCAATTTGAACTGAGTCTGAACGTTGTTCAGAGAAACCTGTAACTTAGCAGCAGAAGTAGAATCATTTGCCAATGTAGAGAAAACCATTTATCTCATTTGCCTATGTAGATCCATCTAATCAACTGGGTGTACATCTCTGGTGTTGAACTCAAAAGTTGCCCTTTTGTAATTAGTTATTGCTTTTGGATCGGGCACTTGTGCTTGCAAAAAGGCCATGTGCATTCTACCTTTCTCTGTAGCAAAATCTGATAATAGTCTATACTATGATGTGGACATTTTCTTCGAAAATTGAGCATAGGTGTTGCTAGTCAGCATCTGATTCTTCTTCTTGATCATATAGTATTTCTAAAAAATACTCAATTTTGCACCTCCTTTATTCAGTTGGTCGACTAGTGAAGTGTCAGTCTACTTCTTGGATGAAGAGGTAGACATGATCTGTTGGTTTCTTGAGATAAGAGGTGAATGATCACCTTTCATAATTGTAGTGGACTGGGTTTCCTTTTCACCAATCATGTTATTTGTATGACTGGTTTTTAGCCTTTTGGTGTGTACCTGGAAATCCTCAGCCAAGACTTCTGTGACTGAAGGGGAAGTGTCCTTTCTGGGTCTTTTCTCCTTTGGTACTTGTGGTGTGGTTGTTTGCGAGATAATAACTGAAGGAGACTGTCGTTCTACCTCTTCTTGAGTGTTCACCTCCCACTCTGTTTGATTCACAAACTTCTCTATCTCGGGCTTGGGTGTATGAACATACGGGATATTCATCTCATCCGTAGATCTAGGTGCCAATAGCTCTATCGTAGATCTATGCACCATTTTTAATCTCTGGGTGCAATTTAATATGTGTAACAGAACTTAGGCTTAGTTCTTTTTGTTGGTTTTGTGCACTGCTTCCCTTGCTTTTTTCACCATGGGGTTAGGAAAACACCTCAAACATCAGAATCATACATTTTCTTCAAACACCATACAAACTTTATTAAAAGAAAAGCTGGCTAGCCTGTTTCCTATCCTACCTACCTACACCTTTAGCCCAGATTAAACTATTGGGCTAAGAAATTACTCTATCTTGGGGTTGTTTGATCAGGATTGAACAGTCTGATCAAATTTATTCACTAACTAACCTATCTACATGGCTAAGATTAAACAGTTTAGCCAAGCTTATTCACTAATCCTATCAAAATCAATTCAAAAGGACCTGATTGTGCTTAAATAGTATGGATCAAGTCATTTTTATTGCATGGGGCTTTGTTCATTTTTTCTTCTATGCCCTCTTTTATTCTCTTTTCATTTTTTCATGTTCTTTTTTCTTCTTTTTTCTTTTCTTTTCTTTTCTTTTCTTTTGAAATCATTTGCAGGATGAAACATTATTTGAAATCCAAAAAAAATTACAAGGATAAAAGTTTTAGTCACCAGTTGATCCTATAAATTATAGGGTTATAACAATGACTCCACCTGGGTATGGTACTCTCCTTGTGAAGTGCCAAGAATCCTGCTTCCTGGTGTCTTGAAAATTTTACTCCAGAACTTCTTTCGCTACTTGATCTATTTTCTTTTTGAAAATTTTTATGACATTGTCCAGTGGCTCAGGGCCTTCTCTGTGGGCTTCAACCATCTAATCAACGTCACCCATTCATAAACTGCAAGTAAAGTAAAATGTTTTGTACAATGGGAATGGGTGGCAAGTGCCTTTATTGAGGTGGTGAGTAGTGCTTCAACATCCTTCCGTTCATAGGTTTGCCTGGCAGGTCTGTACAATCAATGTTCTTGAGCAGAAAAGCGTTGTTTCCTCTGAATTCCTAGATCATGATGGGGCCTCTCCATAGGCTATCAAACTTTTCATGTGTACCCTTATCTTTATTCCTAGCATCCCACCTCATTACCAAATCACCTAACTCAAAATCATCTTCTTTAGTTCTTTTGTCAAAAATATTTTTGATGTTCTCCTGGATAACCTAAATTTTGTTGTATACCTCTTCCTTGGACTGTTGCAAATGGATCATCTGGTTTATTCTTCTTTGGGAATCATTTGGCTAAGCTTGCATCTCTTGCAAAAGTTTCATGACCAGGACCCCCAAAGAGGTAGGAAAAATTGCTTAAGTACCATAGACCAACTGGTATGGAGACATACCAATTGACCTCTTAGTGGTTAGTTTGTCAGCCCAAAGCATGAAAACTAGCTTGTTATGCCATGACTTCTTATTTTCTTGCAGTGTCTTCTTAATGATATTCACCAGGGTTTTATTGGAAGATTCAGCCAACCCATTTCCCTGAGGGTAATAATCTGTGGAATGCCCCAATGTAATGTGATACTGGCTACAAAAATCTATGAGATTTTTGGACTAGAAGGTTGCTGCATTGTCAGCTATAACTTTTCTAGGGCATCCAAAATGAGACAAAATATGATGTTCTATAAATTTAATGATAACAGAATCAGTAGCTTGCCTGCATGGTACAACTTTGATCCATTTCGTAAAATAGTCAGTGGCAGTGAGAATCCACTTTTGTTGGCCAGAAGAAGGAGGGTGTATCTCTCCAACGAAATCCAAACCCCATTGCTAGAAAGGAGCTTCAACAGAGATGGGTTTGAGAGGCAAGGGCAGGAGCTTCTTTTTACCTTCAAACACTTGACATTTATGGCACAAGGTGACTTGTTGATGTACATCCGCAAACAATGTGGGCCAGTAGAATCCAACTCTGAGGATCTTATTTGTTATAGTCTTCCAACTCAAATGCCCACCACAATCTCTTGCATGAAAATCTTGTAAAACCTTGTCAGCTTCGTCTTTTAACAGGAAATTTAACAAAATACCTCCAGGATCTTTCCAATAAATATTACCTTCTAGAATACAAAACTTTAATGCTTTTAATTTCAAAAACCTCGCTTTGGTTTTAGTCAGAACAGGGGGAGATTGTAAATTGAGCAAGAAAAATATCAGGTCTGCGTACCATGGAGAGTCTAGAAATACCTCTGTCACGCTTGGAGTCGCCTGCTCTCCCTGCTCATCAACTACAGCTAAGAAATTAATATCTAGAGAATGGAAATTAGATTCAGCCATCAACTTTGCTAGACCTTGACCTTTGATCAGTTTAGTAGGATTAATCTCTAAATCATATTCTAGAATAAAAACAATCCACTTTCCTCTTCTACCATCCAGATTATCCTAAGTTAGAATATCCTTTACCACTGCATTTGGAACATAGGAAATGGTATGGGAATGGAGAATATAGACTCTGAAGTCTTTTATGGATTTCACCAAGGCAAAAACTTGTTTCTCCATTATATTATAATTTAACACAACATATCTCAAGGATTTACTGAAAAAGGCTATGGGTTGTTCATACCCTTCGCTATTTTTCTGTAGTAGTACTACTGCGATGGTGTGTTCAGATGCAAAAGAGGAAAGGCAAAAATCTTTGGCAAAGTCTGGATTAATCAACACTGGAGCTTGTTTAAGTGCATGCTTAACATGTTCAAAAGACTGCTTGGATTCAATGTTCCATTTTATTTTTGTGTCCTTTTTCAACATATTGGTGATGTTCTTGAGAAGCTCGGCCAGGTTGGGTATGAATCTCCTTAGGAAGTTTATTTTTCTAATGAAAGATTGTAGTTCTTTAATATTCCTAGGGTGTTCCAGTTTTTGGATGGCCTCTATTCTGCTGGGATCTATTTTGATTCCGTCCTTACAGATTATGTGTCCCAACAGTTTGCCTTCTTCTAACTCGAAAAGGCTTTTCTTAGGATTCAAATAAATCCCAAATGTTATGAACTTCTCAAACACTCGTCTAAGATGTTGTAAGTGTTCTTTGTTGAATTGGGAGTAAACAGTTATGTCGTCCAGATAAATGACTATAAACCTGCCAAGCTCGTCCACAAAAGCAATGTCCATTGCTCTTTGGAAAGTGGCCCCAACATTCATCAAACCAAAAGGCATCTTCACATACATGAAGGTTCCCCAAGGTGTGGTAAAAGTTGTTTTCTCCTGGTCATCTGGGTGGATGATAACCTAGTTATAGCCTGAGAAACCATCTAGTAAGGAAATTCGACTGGCTCCAACTACCTTTTGTAATATGTGGTCCATTTTGGGCAATGGGTAATTGTCTTTTAGGGAGACCTTGTTCAGGTTTCGGAAATCAATGCAAAGCCTGATTTCTCCAGTTTTCTTTCTGGTCGGAACCAGATTAGAAACCCATTTGGAAAATATTAGGGGAACTATGATTTTAGCATCATACATCTTTTTTATTTCTTTCTCTATCAGGGGAAGTAACTTGGGATTTATTCTCCTAAGTTTCTGCCTGAAAGGTTTGTGTTCTTCTTTTATAGGAATCTGATGTTGTATGATACTTGTGTCATAGGATTTTAAGTCTTCATAACCCCAGGAAAAAATATCCACATATTCCTTAAAAAGTTCAATGTATTTGCGTTTTTGCTCAGGGGGTAAAGATTTGGAAAGTTTTATCATCTTGGGTTTTTCTTCTGTACCTATGTTGCACTCTTCGACCTCTTTACCACTAGCTTCAATTTTTGGTTTTTTGGCTATGTCGTTAAAATCGAACAAGTCTTCTAGACTAGACCTCTAGGTAACACATTACTTTTCAACTGTAGAATACCATAATCTATCTCATTTTCATTCAATTCCTTTGCATCTACTTTACTTTCATTGAACTCTTTGGAATCTACATTATTTACACTACCACTTTCAGAAATAGATTTATTTACAATCTCGTCATCATTTTCTAAATCTATGTTTGTACATTTGAAATCATTCTTACACTGTAGAAAGTCTTCAATTTGATCATCATTTCTAAATACCTTCTAGTATCTGATGTTGTCAAGAACGGTTGGTCTGCACTTCACCTCCACTCTGTACTTGCACATGGGATGAAAAGGAATTTTATAGGTAGTTGCTGACATAGCCATCCCATCTGCTAGTATGTTTTGTCCTATAGGCATTACCTGCAAGTCGATTTCAGTAAAGCATTGAAGATAATCCAAAACAACATTCCTATAAGCCCTAATCCTGGGGTGTTTAGCTACATACTCACCTTTGATTTGCTTGATAATCAGTTCAGAATCACCCCTTGCCATGATTTGTTTGGCACCAACTTTCTTTAGTATTTTCAGACCGAGCATCAGAGCCTCGTACTCAGCTACATTATTAGTACATTGGAAATTCAGTTTGTAAGAATGACTCTCAGAATACCTTGATCTATGATTATGCAACCAAACTCCAGCTCCCACTCCTTCTTTACTCATAGCACCATCGAAATCCATGCTCCAAAAATTTGTTGGCAGTTCCTCCCTCTCTACCATTTCCACCCTTCGTGCCTCAATGATTGATTTAATTTCTTTCGAATCATGTGTATCATCTTCCAGCTGAGCAATTTATTCTTCCACATCACCATCATTATATAGAATGAAAGATTCTAGATCAGAGTGTGCAGAGTATAATGGATAGTTATGCGGCTTCCTGACTACTGACCATATACTTCATCAAGGTTTCTCTATATAGTCTTCTCCGATGTCTGAATACCGGGATGGTAGCATAGGACATATCTAGCTGTAGGGTTCCTTTCATCTTAGCTCCCTATGATCTTAATAGTAACATACCGTATTTTGGGGGAATATTTGCAACTACTATATCCATGACCATACTCTTTGCTAGGATTTTAGTTAATGTAATGCATAAGTCTTTGATCAGGTCTATACATTTAACCTTGCTGGAATCGAAAGAATGAAAATCTTTGTAGGTTCTAGTGACCTCGAGCCCCAATGTTTCCATCAAGGCTTTGGGCATCAGGTTGTGAGAGGCACCTGAATCTAGCATATCATTGTGTAATATTAGATTGTGGATGTTTAGGCTGATGTAAAAAGGGGCCACGACACCATTATCAGTTTGACCATCAACTTCAAGACCAAACAAGAGCTCTGGTCGGTCATCATCAAGATTTACTGTGTTCGAGTGATTTACAGATCCAACATTCAAAGCCTTAGTACCTATCTCAGGTTTGATGCTTAAAGCTTTAATCACCTGCGACCTGTAAGCGTTATTATTCATTAGCTCAGAGAGGGGAATGGGAATTTTTAATTTAGCTAGCTCCCCTTCAAGGCTGAATGCAGTGGACAATTTTCTTAAGGTCTGTACTTCTGGTTTATCTGTTGGAATTCTGTGGTTGGGTGCACTTGGTTGACTGATTGATGAAACTTTAGTCTGATTTTCTCTTTGTAGTATTTTTGGAGTTTTTTGTGAATGAGGTCCAACCTTGTTTCTCTCAGGGAATTTCTTGGGAGGGATTTCCAAGGCTTTCTTGGTTTCAACAGTCTTCTTCGGAGAGTTCTTATTTGTCTTCTTTCTCCTCAGGTTATACTTCCTATGAACCTCCATTATAGCATTCTCAAAGGCCTATTGTTCTGTTTCCTCATCTTCCTCATTGACCTCTGTTTGTGAAAGGAGAAACATCTCATGTTCTTCCTAGGTGAGGAAAATGGATTCATGATTGTGATCATGATCACCCATGAGGTT
>JASDQU010588639.1:35569-49575 GCA_032191745.1 Picea mariana
AGACAAAAATTTTTGTTTATGCACACTCTTGCTTGGCATGCCCAACTATTTATCCTTCCCAAGATTCTTGTGGGGGAAATACTTGAATCCCTTCTTATGCAATCCACTCTTGTCCTTTATTTTCTAATCTCTGGAAGATTCATGTTTGTTCTTAGACTCCTCGTAACAACATTTGTCCTTCCAAATGGTGTCTTCCAACATCTTGGGTTTGTCAAATTCAATTCTATATCGGTAGGAGTGTGGTAACCCATTGAGAAAACATTGGATTCTCTCCTTCTCATCCTTAAGGTAGGGAAAATACCTCAACATCACCATAAATATTTTTGCATGTGCATCCAAGTTAAGTTACCACATCTTAATATCTTAAAAGTCCTTTATTTTTTCATCATAATATTTTTCAGATAGGTAAGATTTGAAAAAGTATCTCTCAAAATGTTTCCATGTTAATTTGATTTCCTTTATCCTTTTGATTTTCTTGAGGTCTTCCCACCAAATGGAAGCCCCTCCATTGAGGTTAAACACTACAATATTTCCTTGGTATTGTCTGAATACTTGAAAGTACTTTTTCAAGCTAAATAGTCGTGCTTTGACTTCTTCACCTTTATTTGTTTCTCCATCAAAGTTAGGAGGCTTATATTTCTTGAAATTTTCAGTCGGAAAAATACGATATTTCTTTCTCTTTTTCTTCTTAGAAATGCTAGATTTTTTGCCACTATTGGATTTTTCTGTTGCAATATTCTTCTGGTTAGAGGACTCCGCTTGATTCGCCTCTCATAGTGCGACAAAGATTTGTTTTGGAAGAAATATTCCCCACATCCTTGTGAGCCAGTCCATGATTTTGAGTATTTGGGGGGATTTTGAACCTCTCTGATTGTTGTAATTCTACATTGCTAGGGCCTTGTTGTAGATGTTTTTGAATTTCGTACAGACTCTGTAATAGAACTGCATTCAACTCTGCCTGTTCAACATGGGCTCTCATAAGCCTCTCATTATCTACCTTCAGACTTCTCACAGTGGCCATGTTAGCCCTCTACCAAGTTTTGAGGAAATGATGGTCATGTTTGACTATTTTTGGGACTTCGACAGGCTGGTCGAGGACAGAGCGCCCAGGTGAAGCGAAGATTGCAGGGTCTCTCCCATTTTGTGGGATTTTTGGGGATTTTAGGGTGTATGTAATGGGTATGGGATGTTGGCCCATGGGTTTACCAATGTTTAGGCCCTCTTTGTAATGTATAAATAAGTAGCTAGGTGATGTAAGAAAGGAGTAGTATCTTTGTGCACAAATATGTTGAGGCTTGCAGAGCTAAGTGAAAGTGTTTTGTAAGTGCTTGGTGCAGACAGACTGTGTAAGGCTTAGTGATTTTATCCAATTCAGGGAAGGAGGATATGGTGAAGTGTGCGAAGATATCCTATACTTTGCAGAGTTGGATCTGTGGCTTGGTGCATGTAAGAAGATTGGAAGAGACTAATAAAGAAGAAGAAGAGTTGGTAGATGTAGCCCCACACTGGGGTGAACCATGTATATCATGTGTTGATGTGCTATGTGTAATGTTGTTCATGTTATTTATGTCTCTATTTTCTTAGTGCGTTGCTCTCGATGTAAGATAGACAGATCCGTGAATGCTTAGTGTTTATGATGTGAATGAATGCTAGATATGTTATGATGCTATGTGCTAAATGATTAGATGTACATAATCTTGATTACTACTGCACTGATCTATAATTAGGGTTAATTTGCGATACAAGAATCATAACTTAATGCATTTTATAAGCTAAGTTATTTTTTAAGTGTTGTAATCATAGATCTATGTCCCATCTAGGTTGCAGACACTTGATTCCTGCAACCCCCCCCTGCCTCTACCTCGGGTGAGACTTCATTTGCTTCATAGGTTTTGTCGAAAGGGCCGATATTTAGGGTTTTGCTGGTGTGCTATTGAAGCATTGAACCCTGGGTATGCCCCTATGCCAACAAATTGTTCCTTTGTCAGTACCTGAAGCTGTGATTGTTGGGAACTGAAGAAAAGAAGAAATCTTTGTGAGTAGATCTGTTGTTGCAGTGCGTAATATTCTACTTGACTTATGGAACTTCATGCTAAGAAAGGAACCAGATATAAAGAACAAAGGTAAGATATCAAATCTTTATTCTCTGATAAAGGTAAGATAAGTGGAATTTTTTTCTTCAGAAGTATGAATCTTATGTTTGATAGATTTGGTCCTATTTTGAAAACTAGGGCACGACTAGAAGAAAGATGTGATCTGAATAAATTTGATAGAGATAGTGAAAGATATGTTATCCCTCTACATAGAAATAATTTTTGGACTAACAAGTGGATGCAAGAACCTAGAAAGATTTTTTTCAGATTGTAGGTCCATCACTGTGATCCTAGTGCACAATACATGAAAGGGTGGGGATCATTTAAAAGGAAGAGGGGATTGACACTATGTTATAATTGCAAAATACCGGGACATATTTCCTAGGAATGCCATGGTATAGGTCCTATTTGTCTTTGTTGAAAAGGTTTTGATCATGAGGTTTTGGTTTTCCCTAGAATGATTTCCAAAGTTGAAAAGATAAATATGAGACAAGAAAACTATGAAGAAGGTCAAGAGACTAAGGATATGTTTGGGAACCAGCAGGAATCAGAGACTATGTTATTACAGCTAAAAGAAACGATGAATGATCACAGAGACATCGGTTTACTAGAGATATTAAAAGAGAAGCAGTGTATAGAAACAAGAATAAGATACTTCGACATAGATTGTGTTTTTTATGCGGAAACACATGTGAATATTATGCCAAAAAGCACTTGGGAAATTTTGGGAAAGCTTGTTATAGTACCTTCATTGGGAAGGATAGGCTTGTTTAAAGGAAAGATGATAACCCTATGTGGAAGAGTTACTAATGTACCTATTATGGCTCATAGATCATAGACCGAAGAATAATTTGAAGTCATTAAGTTTATTGAGAACAACACCCCTTTTGCACTTTTTCTAGGAAAGGTCTAGATTGAGAAAGACCATATTTGAAGGAAAGCAGAGGAGGAAGTTATAGATCAGAAAAAGAAAGAATTGAGGGACTTCATGGCTATAAAAATAGCTTGACTAATGCAAGAACAAGAGGACAAGTCGAAGCAACAAAATACAAGAGAGTTAGTTGTCAAAGTTGAAAGAACACAAGAAGGCTCAAAGAACCTGTCCATGTAGGAAAGAAGTGCATCTACCCCAGAAAGAGAAGAGGTATTACACTCGAACCCTTTGAAAGACCCTCAACATTGTGAATTCACTACGCCAAGGGAAGAAAAGAATAAGAATGGAAAGAGGAACCCAGAGACTCAGATGATAGGAAAGAAGGCTAGAAAGGTCAACAAGAAGAAAGCAAAGTTAGAAAAACTGCAGGAAGTTCCAAAGAAGACTTCCCAGACGACAGGCTTGCAGAACTTGAACCTTACCAGATTAGCATAACCACACAAAAGCTATATGACCATTGGAGGCGTCCCGACCATTAGAATGATGCTCCAGAACGGCTAGAAACACAGTTATTTCTGGAAATATCGCCATTGGACCATTGAGACCATGCCATAATGGATGTAATCATATTGATTAAGGCCTTTCGACCCATTGGAGGAATCCATTACGACGTTGCTTATTTAACTCGTCTAAAGCTGCATTGGGGCCACTTTTACAAACCGAGATATCTGAGATAACAATTAAGTGATTGCATATCACGTTGTATTGTCTAGACCTCACCATTGATTTGATTATCTTGAGTGTCCATTCGCCTACCCGATTTATTTGATTATGAGTGTATATGTCGGACATCCTTAGCGCAATAGAGAAATATGTAGAAGAGATATTGATCTACCTCATGGATGTGAAAGTAATGTCTGCAGGAATATAAGACTCATCAATGGGTGGATTTCAAGAATACCCATCTAATGGACGTCGATCTGTGCCATCCCGAACCATGACTGATAAAATAAGAAAGCACCGCAACGATTTGGTGAACGTGAAGTAGATCCCGTCGGTCTTTTCCAACTACATCCCGCCTTTGGCTGGCACCATTAGTTGTGATAACGTTCCATGGGATTTAGAGTACACACTCATCACTGCGTACCTCCCGAAGGGGATATGTGCAGTCAGACCGCAGTTGGGACTAGTCCCAGCTCTCAAGATCAATGACTTCAACCTTGACGACATGAAGAATTATGCAATGCTCACACCACTATTACAGAAGAATCCCCTTGTGGACGAGTGGATTTCCTCTTGGATGCTAGACCCCTAACTCCAAGACATAAAGTTATATTATGGACACTATCATTCCTTTATCATAAATCTAAACTATCAAATAAGAAGAGGGAAGAAAGGAAAGTACCTTTTTACTGACGTTTGTCCTTGTTCGCTCCAGTTTGATCTTGATCTCCAAGTTCGGTTGAAGGTCCTGTGGTACAATGAGAAACAAAAAAAATACTTCCTACTCTACTATGATTAGATTTATAATGAATCTATGAAATAAACAAGTTCATATACGCAAACTTTAAAGGAAACAGTCCAAGTATGAATTTATATTAATGAGAACAAAGYGTTGCTTACAACCATGGATGTAGTGYAACAACTTCACCAAGCTCCCTTTGTCTAGACCCTTGCTCAAATAATACACACACATAATSCTGATGCTTCAATGATATATACCTTATGAGATCATAAGTTATATGCTTTACAATGTCTCCATATCAATACCACTCATGAGATCATAAGTTTGGTATCTCTCAATCTCTATCCTCTTATTTTCACCATGAGAAGGCCTCCTTATATAAGCTTGGATATGCCCAACCACTTGAGAGATATTTGGGATAAGTCGAGGATTCTTTTCCTTCAGTTGAGGATCTTCCCTAAGATCATGCCTTGACCTCAGATTTGAATCCAACTACCTTCAAAGATTGAGGGGATTCTTCCCTGATTTATCTCAACAAGCCAAAAATTCACTCAGAAAGGGGTAGCACTCCCTCTGAATGGTGTACAGAGCACTCCAACGCTCCCCCAAAAGAGAGCACAGAGCGCCAATTCTCCCTAACAGAGCATAGGGGAGTGCTCCCTTCCAAAAATTGACTTTTTAGTGTTTTTCCAATGGAAAACGACTTATACTTTTTTGTCAAATGCTTTCTCCTCTTCAAAACTAGTCTTTGAGGTGTCTTTCAAGTGTTCTTKATAAMAATATGATATTYGTGACACTTGTGGGAAAAATGMGACACTTATGACATTTGGTAATGACGACACTAGGCCATCATCTTAGTGAGTAATTTTGATGTGTAACAGATTGCCCCCCAAAGTGTGAAGTTAGAAGACAGGAAATGATGAATGAAGTACTTTGTAGACTTTTTCAAGCAAGGGTATGGATGCAAGGAACCTGATAGAAGTTGCACACAACCATACAACAAATATTATGACATGTTTCAAACCCAAGGCATGCATACCTATGCTTGGGTGATAAATACTTCCAAGGTATGGCCGCCATAAAATACACTATGGATCCATAATTATATTGATAAAAGGTATAGCCACTGAAGATACAATGTGGATCTATACTCCTATGACCTGAACTGATCGTAGCCATGAAGAATACATAGTGGATCTACGGTATGACAAGACATAGCCACGATCAATACAAAGTGGATGTATGTAACAATATATGTGTCAAAGTTCAAAAGAAACTCCATCGCAACCTGGGAAAAGTATATATTAGAGTGATGACTCAACCCAGAGTATTCTTACCAATATTGTTGTGGTACGAATCTAACCATGTGAATAGATTTCCTCATGTCGAACATGGAATAAACCACTTGATTACTGGTCAATGAGGTAAATCATTAACAAGTGCAAGGGAGATCACCATTGATGTCAATGATTCCCAAGGTACTCTAGTACATTCGAACGAATGTTAATGGATGCGATGAAGTCGAAAATCCATGGAATCATCCAATCAGAGTTCAATGATGTAAACCCACTGTCAGAAGTGAGGAGGCCTGCCATTAAGGCATGCAGGTCCCAAGGTACTAACTGGTTTGTAAGTCTAGTTCCTGGATAATGTGTTGAGGTTGACAATAATAGAATCGTCCCAAGAAGGCCTTGATGTATCCCCTATCAACGACATGAAATTGACACAGAGATGTAAATTGGTAGATCAAATGAACATGGACTGACACAGGTATTGAAACAAGATATTTGTGATGGATGACTCTCGAGGCAGATACTTCCCTTGAACATTGAGGCACAACAACAGAAACATGACATGGACCAAAACATGATGATGCAGTGGACACTGTGACTTTCGTCGGGTGACCCAAAGAAGTAAGAAAAATTAGAGGATTGGTTCAGTGCAGAGGTTCATTGGATTCAAATGTGTGCAAAGAAAAAGTGTCGTGTTCAAGGGCGACCATAAGAGTTACTAGTAGTGTTCTCCAAAACTGCTTGCCTTGTTTCCTTCAATTTCCCACCCCATCCAGATAGACAAGTACCTCTTTTTAATTTAACGAGCTTGAGGAGGGTAACACATGATCTATATAAATCACCTTCGGTAAGTCCCTCTTCCTTTGTTTAACAAACTGGAAGAAGTAAGGGTTTGGTCCCATATGGGCCCTTCAATGTATGATTGTTTAACGATTCTAGAGAAGGTAAACTTGGTGATTTTTCATGTTTAGAGAATCTGAAAACAACTTAAAGACGACTCCAATGTTGTCCTTTTTCATAATGCTAGTCTTGCGAGGCCAAAAAAGAGATAAATTATCACTTGAAAGACGCCCTTTCAAACCTTTTAATGAGTGTGAAAGGAAGCAAGATCACTCGACAATATTTTCACGTTTAGAGAGTCTGAAAAGAGCTTAAAGGAGACTCCAAGGGGTTCCTTTTTCATGTATCCATACGAGCCTGAAGAAGAGATAAAAGGTTTCTCGATTACATTCTCATGTTTTTATGAGTACGATAAAGAACAAAGACTAATCTCGGTATGCCCCCATCTTGAAAACCTAGTGGCTTAACTCCAGAATGATCATCAAAAGGATGGAGACATGCCCCCCAAGCTTCAATTCATTCACCGAATTTGAGGTTGTCACCAATTTTTGTACTAGATGGAGAAAAAGGATAAGGGTGGATGAAATGAAGGTTCAAAGACGAGACCCAACGAAAGAATCGACTCGACAGGAGAGGTCATTGTTTCATTTTTTAATGAGCTTGACACAGTAAAAGAACTATGCTCAAGGCTCTGGGTTGAATCCCCATATTTTTGTTTCACTTTTTAACCAGCTTGCCACATAGAAGAGAAACTATGCTCGTGACTCCTTCTTGATCATGGTTTCCAAGATGATAATGCTCTGGAAGGACACCATGTCAAGGGACAAAAATCAGTTATGGCTTACAAGAGATCTTCACTGGATGGAAGAAGAATGCTCTGGAAGGAACACATGTCGAGGGTATCGCTAGGGGTAAGGAGATCAGTCTCCTATAGCTCTATTGAAGAGATCACCATGTCAACTACTGGATCTAAGTCATCATAATTTGAAGTCATGGGAGACAACACCACATAATTGACCTGTGGCAGAGGTGATACCGACTGCATATAAGGCACGTTTAGGGAGGTCATTGGGTTGATGGTCACGTCAGGGCCAACAAACGGAAGTTGATCAATAGTCACCATTCTTCCATCGTGCGGGAAATATATCACACGAAAAAAAGTGGACACAATATCTTTCATGGAATAGACATAATCTCTCCCAAGGAGTAAATCAAAATCCAAAGGGTCCTAGACTACCATAACATCAATAAAGACAGTTTTCCCTCCCAAAGTTATGGGAAACTGAGGAAGGATCCCTAAAGGGTGATTGGTTCTGCTGTTAAAAGCGAACAAAGTCTGGGTAATCGACACAAGCTGAGGATAACCCAAAGCTTGCCAAGCAATAAAGGACAAAATACTAATGGATGAACCTTCATCTATCAGTGCATGAGGAACGTCTCGACCACAAACTTTTACTGTAATCTTGAAAGGAATGTGAGAGGGAAGATGAGGTCCAGTTAGCACACCCCAATAAAAAAGCATGGCCTCATTACTTGGAAGGGTTTTCACAGGAGAAGGAGGAATGCCCCCCGACATAGTAGATCCTGTTTCAATGAGAAAAAAGTGGGTAGAATCAGGTTTACTCTCTAGCGGGAGAGTAGGATCGATCTATGATGGGATTGAATCGACCACCTTGGCACTCTTCAAAGAAAGAGTGGGATTGATAGATGATGTAACCGGAGAAACCACTTTGGTACTCGTCAGAGGAAGAGTGGGATTGACTGATGATGTAATCAAAGCAACCACTTTGGAACTCATCAGAGGAGTGGGATTGACCGATGAAGTCAGCGAAGAAACCACTTTGGAAATCATCAGAGGAGGAGTGGGATCGATCGATGGTGGAATCATATCAACCACTTTGACACTCTTCGGATGAAGGGTGGGACTGACCGAGGAAGGAACTAGATCAATCAATTTGGTTTCACTCTATAGATGAAGAGTGGGGATGACCAATGACGGGACTAGATCAGGCACTTTGACACTATTCAGAGGAAGAGTGGGATAGATTGATGGTGGAACTAGATTGACCACTTTGGCACTTGATAGAGGAGGAGTGGGATTGACCGATGATGTAATAAGAGAAACCACTTTGGCACTCAATAGAGGAGGGGTGGGATTGATCGATAAAGTAACCAGGACAACCACTTTGGCACTCCTTAATGGAGGAGGGGGATCGATCAATAATGACATCAAATCAACCACTTGGGTTTCATTCTCCAAGGGGAGAATGGGGTCGACAGGTGGAAACGGATCGACCATTTGGGTTAGTGGTTCAACCAAGGATGAAACTAGATTGACCACTTGATCAACCGGATTGACTGGGGATGGAACCGAATTGACCAGTCCATCAACTAACGATGGGTTGGGAGAAATATTACAATAACCGATTGGAAGTTGAAGCTTTTTCAAAAGAGAAGTAGCCTTGTCCATATGAGGACAAAAGTGATAATAATGATCACCTTCGCATAACATACAAGGAAATTTGACAGTTTTCTTCTTCTTACCAACCTTAACATCACTAGTTGACGGGGTGTCACCAACGTGTATAACATGGGCCAATGAAGTGGAGGACCACACTTCTAAGACCTTGGGAATACCAGGGAAATCCCTTAGAAAGTGGTCACCCTTAAAAGGACTACAAGGGAATTTGGGTTTCAGATTCTTTATTTTAATCTTATCGAACTCATCAACACTCCCAGTTCTATTAACAATAGCTGGTTGTTTGGATCCAACATTTGATGTAGTTGGAGGCTTTGTCCCTTTCTGGTTCTTCTTCTTCTCTTTCTGTTTCTTCTTCTTCTTATCAATCTGGCTACTCGCTTGAGATCTTTCACTAGGCGAAGATGGAGAAATAGAAGGAGACCTAACGGGCAAAGAAGGACAAAGGTAGACATGAGGCTGATGTGTGGGTGGTGTGTGTTAGGATCCAACCTACTGATTTAAATTAGAGTGCAATTGATTGTCAATCCGGTGTTTGTAAGACTTAGAGGCACATCCAAAATATATGGATTTAGAGATAACTTTTGTTCTTTCAGTGGAAATAAATAAAAAGMTAATCTAAGTGCTGAGTATGAAAGGAAATTCTAAGMTTCTTTATAGAAGGTGTATTCATAGATATCTTACCATTAATGAGCAATTAGAGTAGAAAAACATTCAACTAGTTTTAAGTATTCAAAACAGTGAGCATTCAAACTAAACTAGAAGGTTATAAATGTCTGAAAATGATAAACTCTTTTACAAGAGGTACATTCTTTGCTTTCCCACATTCATCAGCTAGATAAATTGATCAAATAAAACACAACATTGTTATCTACAAATAATGTAAACTGAACTAAAGCTCATAGCAAAATTTGCTTGAAAATAATTAAAAAGGAGAAGTGTACTAGCTTGGCAAAGGGGGCCCTCCAGTGCTTCACTTGTACACCTAAGTCGTCTCAGCTAAAAAGGAACTTTCAACAGCATTCACATAATCATCTCATAGACATCATCAAGAACAAAACACAAAACTGATCTCAAGACTGCAAATTCAAAGTTTTGTTCATTAACATAAGGGTTGTCATACTAGTCCATGTCTTGGAGTATTTATACAAGAGTTTTGAAACTGAAAATTCTAAGAAACCTCCTAAAGATAATGATAAGATCCATAAAATATGCTAGGAAGGTCGAATACCCCCTTCAGATCCATAAAATATGAACAAATCCCAAGAAAATCTAAAACTGTCCATGATTTTATGCTAAAACAGGGTATTTTCTGCTGAAGTGGCCCTGTTTGACCAGCATTGACCGAACACTTGGAAAGCTCAGATCTCGAAGCTGATAGGTATTCATCCACCCTTGTACATCAAGAAAAATGAACCATGTCTCAGATTTCTCCCAAATTTCCTGCAAGTACACGAACCTAGGAGCAATTACGAGATTTAGTCAAATCCTATAATTTCTGATAAATTTTTAATTTTAATGCCAAAAATTCAATTCTTAAGCTAAGGAATGATAAATGTACCTTGCATAATCTATTTTATGGAAAATATGGAATAATATGAAGGAAAAATGGATGGTTTTGGAGGAAAAAGTATAGTTTATGGAGTGGAAGGAAGCATACAAATGTACTCAACATCTCCCCCAAGAGGAAGACTTTGCATGTCCTCATGCACAAAAACAAAATGTTATTGAACCTCTGTTAGTAATATTTTGCCACATCTGCTGCCTGCAACAATGTATCCACATTAACCTGAGCTGTATGAAGAACTTTCAGTCTTTGATATTTTTCTTTGTATGCCTTCTTCTGCTGAAACCATTTGTAGGCCTGTTTGGAGATTAATTTGTTTTGCTTTTGAAGATTCTTATTCTTTTTCTTCAAGGTTTCATTCTCTTCCTGTGTTCTATGGCTCTGATTCCTTAACATTTCGTTCTCTATTTTTAATTACCTTTCCAGGAATTCAATTTCCTTGATCTTTTTGTTCATTTTCTTTATTTTCTTGCTTTTCATATCAAGTCCTGATGTGGACCCACCAAACATTTCTTCTATTTGTTCTACTGTCTGTGGAGGTTGAGTTTCATCTTTCATATCTTCAATTAATTGTTTCACATCTTTTCTCATTTGCTCATATGTGGAAGTTTCTTTTCCTTCAAAATCATCATTTCCCAATGATTGTGTTTTCCCTATCTTTCTTTGTTTCTCCATAGTTTGAAGGTGTGCATACTGTTCTTTATCAATTTGGTTTTGTTGGCGTTTCCTTGATTTTATTTCATATGTGGTGAGAACATTATATTTTTCTTGGAATTATTTCTCCGTTTTCACCATGCTTCTTGTTCTTCTCCTCTCCATAGGCCTTTTTGAGCTTGTTGCCTTGGGGTTTTGTATTTGTTCCTCATCATCTGTCACAACCAAGATTTGTTCTTCTTTTACTTCCTCTTCCACTTTTTCAAAACCACCCCCCCTGATAAACTGCTGCCAAGTCAAGTTCTGTTTCTGTAGCTCATGTATGATGATCATTTTAATGAAGCCACAATTGTATAGACTCTTTTTTGTATTCCTCCCTTGTTTTTGAACAACCTTAGCCATCTTAGAAAGGCTTTGCAGTAGAAAGTAGGGCATGTTAATTTCATAGTCACTTTTTAAATATTGTAGCAACTTGATGTGATATAGGTAGATAATACTAAATCTTCCTTCACAAGTTATAAACTTCTGGATGAGATAGGCTAATTCATCCCAAGGATGAATCAACCAACTCCTATGACTTTCCTTTTTCCAATTGACTGCTACCACCCTAGATATGGAAGCAAAAGATGCCCATGATTTATCTTTAAAGTTCTTAGTTTTGAAATATCTTTCTCCTATTTGAGGTAATCCAATGGCTTGTGCAATTATATCTTCAGAGATTCTAATAGTGAAGTTTCCAATAGTGGCCCTTTCCCCATCAAATGAATGAGCAAATTCTAAAGCAACTTCCTCATAGCACCCATCAAATTTCTGAAAGAAGGTTATCTATTGGTTTTATTCAAGAATTTGCATACAGTCTCTGTGAATTTCTGAGGGGTTAAATCTTTTTGGTTCAGACCTAGATACCATCCTTCAGATTTTTAAGAGAATGAAGAAAAATTCACTGCTTCAAGGGAAGGTCTATTCTTGTTCAAAAGTTTCTCAAGCTTCCAAGTCTTATAGAGTCTGTTCAATTCTATAATTTCTTCCTTTGTTTAAGATTTCTGTTAATACAAAGAAAATTTCATCAAGTTTTTTTTTATATTCCCAAACTATTCTCTGTTTTAAAAAATTTGATGAAAGGGGCATACCTGGTAATTTGTTCAGAACTTCTATGCCTTCTTGTGTCGAAACCCATCTTTCAAAATCGACCTCTGTTACTAGTGAATGGTTTCAGTTTTTAAAATGTTCTTCTCTCAGTCGAAAAAAATTGTCATTGGGTTCACTTACCTTTCCCTGGCTAACTCCTTCTTGAACACGTTCTCTTTGCCTTTACTCTCCACACATTCCCTTTCAACTAGCACGTTTTCTTCTACAAGGCGAGAATGATGTATGTTGACAGTAGAATTGTCAACATACCATTTGATTTTTAACTGTCTAATAGAATTTTTGGGCTGGGTAAGCAAAGGAAGGAACGAAAATAGGGGGATTCTGGATTTTGCATGGCACTGGAGTGTTTGAAATAGAGCTACGTTGGTTTCAATGCATGCATTTGGAGTAGAGATGGGGATGAAGGATGCGAAGGGGGCACTGGAGGAGAATGAAAATGAGAGTGGACAGGTAGAATTATTTCTTATGGAGGTAAAAAAAATGTGGGTACTATGATGTACAAGTGTACCACCTTTGTATAGGTCGATCATAGCTGAAGATGCCTCTTTTCTTTCATTATACCTTTATGAAATTCCACTCTTTCCTTGTAATCATCATATGAAATGGTTTTAAAAATGTGTTCATTTGACTTATAACTCCTCTAATTCATTTCCATTCACCTTGTAGTCCTTAATGCATTCACCTTAGCAAACAACAACTTATGTCTCCATATGTATGTCTCCAAAAAAACAGAGCATTGTACAACTCAAAACAATGTGTTTGTATAATCATTTTGATAACTTTGTTTCGAAAATGTTTGTAAATATTTTTAGGTTAAAAACCATAAAAAAAATTACAAAAAGAACCTCTTTACTGACCATGCGCTTGTTGTTTGAATTTGAAAACCTGATCTTTTCCTTATAGCTCCCTTGAAGACCAAAATTGGTTTCTTTGAGTACCATTTTTTATGCTTTGAGGGTGTATGAGATGAAGTGATGAAAAGATGATGTAGGGGAAGGGAAAGATAGGATTTTTATCATTGCTTTAGCTTATGAATATTTTTTTCAAATTTTTAAAGCATTAAAAAGAAAAATTCATACTAACTTGTTTGTTGCTCATTGTGTTGGTGATGTTGCTTGGTTGAAGCTAGCTGGAATGTTGTTGCAAGTCCTCAAATTTGATAAAATTCTTCTTGTATTTATTTTTCTTAGTGTCTTCCTCAGGTCCCTTTGATAGATGAAGTTGGTATTCTTTGTGTTTTCTCAGGTCCCTCTGATAGATGAAGTTGATATTCTTTGTGTTTTCTCAGGTCCCTCTGCTGGATGCATTTCTCTCTGAAATGAATGCTTCCATCTGTAGAAGGCTTGAAAGGTCTTCAAAGAATCTTCATAAATTTATACCTTATCCCCCTCAACCTTATTTATTGACTTGTCCTCAAGTCTTTGACACAAAAACTTTTCAAAAACTGTTATGTACAAATGCACGTTGTAAATGAAACTAGAAGGTAATAAAAAATGTTTTTGGAGAATTTTGATTGGCCAATTTGACTTGGTTTTCCAATGAAAATTCGAGTTTATATTGTGCCAGTTGCCTGGGTTTTCACAACTAAACTCC
>JASDQU010588639.1:64812-76729 GCA_032191745.1 Picea mariana
TTCTTTCCTTTCTCTTTCTTCATTTCTTTTCCTTTCTAATTCCCTTTCCATTCTCTCCCTTTCTTGTCTATCAGCTTCTGACATTGCAAAGAAGTTTTCTGTAGTATAATCAGATATTTCTGTTGGAAAAAGAGGTTGTCCTATTTGTTCAAAAATAATTTGTTTTCCTTCTTTTTTCTTTCCTACAGAAGATGTTTCTAATTGTGTTTGTTTCTTCTTTACCTCATGAGCCAACATAATTTGTCTTTCTATGAGAGTTAACCTTTGTCTTGAACGTTGTTTTTCTTTTAATTCTTCCAAAGTGATTTTTCCAGCAGTTGGTGTAGTAGATTCGTATTTCTCAGTTGTAGATGTTCCTGCTCCTACAGATGGTTGATTAGTTTTTGGGGGGTTTTGTTTCAAAAATCTACCTTTATCATCCCTAGGTTTAGACATAAAGAAACATAACTAAAATTAATTATATTTTGTATTTTTTTTTTTTTGAAAAGAAAAATCTGCCTATGAGTTTTCTAAGCATATATCTAAATGTTAGGCTCCAACCTACTGATGTAAATTAGAGTGCAATTGATTGTCAATCCGGTGTTTGTAAGACTTAGAGGCACATCCAAAATATATGGATTTAGAGATAACTTTTGTTCTTTCAGTGGAAATAAATCAAAAGCTAATCTAAGTGATGAGTATGAAAGGAAATTCTAAGCTTCTTTATAGAAGGTGTATTCATATATCTCTTACCATTAATCAACAATTATAGTAGAAAAAAATTCAACTAGTTTTAAGTATTCAAAACAATGAGCATTCAAACTAAACTAGAAGCTTATAAATGTCTAAAAAGGCTAAACTATTTCACAAGAGATACATTCTTTGATTTCCCACATTCATCAGCCAGATAAATTGATCAAATAAAACAAAACAGTGTTATCTACAACATAATGTAAACTGAACTAAATCTCATACCAAAATTTTCTTGAAAAGAATGAAAAAGGAGAAGTGTACTAGCTTGGCAAAGGGGGCCCTCCAGTGCTTCACTTGTACACCTAATTTGTCTCATCTAATAAGGAACTTCCAGCAGCATTCACATAATCATCTCATAGACATCATCAAGAACTAAACACAAAACTGATCTCAAGACTGCAAATTCAAAGTTTTCTTCATTAACATAAGGGTTGTCATACTAGTCCATGTCTTGGAGTATTTATACAAGAGTTTTGAAACTGAAAATGCTAAGAAACCTCCTAAAGATAATGATAAGAGCCATAAAATATGATAGGAAGGTCAAATACCCCCTTAAGATCCATAAAATATGAACAAATCCCAAGAAAATCTAAAACTGTCCATGATTTTATGCTAAAACAGGGTATTTTTTGCTGAAGTGGCCCTGTTTGACCAACGTTGACTGAACACTTGGAAAGCTCATATCTTGAAGTTGATAGGTATTCATCTATCCTTGTACATCAAGGATCATGACCCATGTCTCAGATTTCTCCCAGCTGTCCTGCAAGTACATGAACCTAGGAGCAATTACGGGATTTAGCCAAATCCTGTAATTTCTGATAAATTTTTAATTTTAATGCCAAAAATTCGAAAATTCAATTCTTAAGCTAAGGAATGATAAATGTACCTTGCATAAGATATTTTATGGAAAATATGGAATAATATGAAGGAAAAATGGATGGTTTTGGAGGCAAAAGTTTAGTTTATGGAGTGGAAGGAAGCATAAAAATGTACTCAATAGTGTGCTTACATCTTAAGCACCTGCATTCAAGATCACCAGAGTGGAAAACAACCATATCGGTAACCCAATTGTGATACCTGGAAGGCTCAAAGTAGCGATATAAGGAGGACCAACATTTCAATAAGAAGGAAAAACAAAGGGTTCTCCTGGAAAAGGGGTTCCTTCATGGTTCATTCCGGGAATTGATGCCATAAAAATAAAAATCCAACCTACATTCTGCTAGGGAGAACAAACAACACACTCTAAAAATCTAGTAAGGAAACAAGCAAACAAAACCTTCTCACAATGAGCACACTAGTTGGTGATGAAATCCAACATTGTCGGAACAAAGTAAGAAGGGGCCGAGATAGAGCGGGTGGAAAAGTTACGTTGACGACCTGCTTAATGGACTTACACCCTGGTGCAAGCTCCCACACATAATCATGGGTATACCCTCCAAGGAACCCGAGTGAGTTTGGACAATGTCAATTCTAGGTACTGTGAAGACTTTCCCCTCCACATTCACCTTGTGTAAAGACCCTAAAGAGATTGTCCATTAAGTTTACCAACTACAACAGTGATGTCTGGGTAGGGTAGCTAGCTCGAAATTAAATTGAAAGGCTTCCACTCATCATTGTGGGTATACCTTCAAGCGACCCCCATAATACGTGCAATATCTACACCAAGACCAACAAAGCAGGGTGAGTAACTCTGCTAGTCTCAATGCGACCTCAGGTTTGACCCTTGTGTGAGAAGGGCTTCCCAGGACAAAATGTAGCAATTGGATTTCATCGCTCCCTAACACACGATCCTATGTTTGTTTGCAGCTTTGGAAATTTATCTTTCACACCTATTCCAAAGCCCTACAACTAATCTAATGTAGGTTTGCTACCAAAAAGTGTAAAAATGTCTAATCAATTTTAGTTTAGAACTTGATTTTTAAAGTTGTTGTTACTCAAAAGGAAAATGGCGTGAATAATATGGTGTTTTCACAGACTCAAAAGTTATGCAAAGAGATGAAGATGCAATCTTTTAATTTCTATGAAAGATATGCTACGAGAAAGAGAAAACATTCATCATTACAGATGCACACTGTCCCCCCAAAAAAACCAAAAACATGTAATTCCGCTACTTCAAATGCAAGCTAGTTTTATGAACCAAAAGAAAGAAAGAATTCAAAACAATGAGAACTGAAAGAGAACAAGTAGAATCTTGTTCTAATAAGAACTCATTCAAGGATCCTAAAACCAACAAGCATCCAAGGAGTGCAGTCAAATGCAGAGAAGAATCCAAGAAACGATAGAGAGAAAGAGAAACCACTCAAAACTGTCTCGACAAAAACACAGGTAGAAAAGGAAATTTTACATTTCTGAAAGAGGTTTCAAGATCCAATCAATAAAAAATAGAGGGAAAAGCATAAAAACTAATCAATAACCAATCCTAACAACTTCACAAACCAACCGTAGAGTCTGGGTAAAGAGTACTACAAAACAAGATACAAAAACTGAGCAAAAGAAGACAATTTCACTCAAAAAGAGACCAACGCTCCCTCACAATGGTGAAAAGAGTGCTTCCAAAGCTCCCTAAATCACTGTAGGGGAGTGCTAGCACCCTGATATGGCCTATAGGGGGGCGTTGGTGCTCCCAGAAACTCAGAAAAATAGTCAAAAAACATGCAAAAACTCACCTAGAATGCTTGAAAATTGGGGAAATTGCAGGTGAAGGTAGGAGAAGGCTAATGGATGATGAAAAACCAAGAATTTATTGGAAAAAATACTTCAAATATCAAAAGTAAAAGTACAAAATACTTTTGAATATCCTTACAAGAAGTTTTCACTCAGTTAGATAAATGAGAAGAAAATGACAAATTGACTCTAAATCGTCAAAGACAAAGAGTTATTCAAAGTAAGGAAGAAAATATGTCACAAACCCAAACAAAGAATCACAATTTCTCAGATATCAAGGTGTTGGGGACCCAAACAAGGATACACTGAGGTTGCAAGAACTCTAATCAAGTGCAAACAAGAAAAAATGGATTTAGAGACTAAACTCTTGCAAGATCTTTAACAAAAAGAGGGCAATGCTTTGGTGTAAGGGGAACCAGAGAATTCCAACGCTCTGTGTAAAGCCAGCAGGGAGAACCAACACTCTGTTAGCAAGGGCAGGGGAGTGCTAGGCTTCAAAAAGTTAAAAAAAATACCCAAAAATCCAAAAATTCAAGCAAGTGCAGAAATCCAAAGTGTATGGGATGAAGTGAAGGGTCAATCAACAAATATAAGAATCAAAGATACAATATGAATAATATCAAAATGAGCAAAGGCAATCAAGATCTAGGAAGGAAAAAATTCAAAGGTCCCTCCCCAACAGAGTCACCAATTTATGTTACAGGAGAATCCTCCTGCGGACAAGTGGATTTCCTCTTGGATGCTAGACCCCTAACTCCAAGACAAAAAGTGTTATTATGGACACTGACATTCCTTTATCATAAAGCTAAACTATAAAATAAGAAGAGGGAAGAAAGACAAGTACCTTTTTACTAACGTTTTTCCTTGTTCACTCCAGGTTGATCTTAATCTCCAAGTTCGGTTGAAGGACCTGTGGTACAATGAGAAACAACAAAAATACTTCCTACTTTACCATGATTAGCTTTATAATGAATCTATGAAAAAAACAAGTTCATATACACAAAATTTAAAGGAAACAGGCCAAGCATGAATTTATATTAATGAGAACAAAGTGTTTCTTACAACCATGGATGTAGTGTAGTAGCTTACCTAATCTCCCTTTGTCTAGACCCTTGCTCAAATAATCTTCACACAAAATGTTGATACTTCAATGATATATCCCTTATGAGATCATAAGTTAGATGCTTTACAATGTCTCCATATCAATACCACTCATGAGATCATAAGTTTTGTATCTCTCCATCTCTATCCTCTTATTTTCACCATGAGAAGGCCTCCTTATATAATCTTGGAGAGGCCCAACCACTTGAGAGATCTTTGGGATAAGTTGAGGATTATTATCCTTCAATTGAGGATCTTCCCTAAGATCATGCCTTGACCTCAGATTCGAATCCAACTACCTTCAGAGATTGAGGGGATTCTTCCCTGATTTATCTCAACAAGCCAAACATTCTCTCAAAAAGGGGAAATTCTCCCTCTAAATGGGGTACAGAGCACTCCAACTCTCCCCCAGAAGAGATAACAAAGCACCAACGCTCCCTTCCAAAAATTGACTTTTTAGTGGTTTTTCCAATGGAAAAAGACTTTTACTTTTTTGTCAAATGATTTCTCCTATTGAAAACTAGTCTTTGAGGTGTCTTTCAAGTGTTGTTGATAACAATATGATATTCGCGACACTTGTGGGCAAAATGTGACACTTATGACATTTGGTAATGATGACACTAGGCCATCATCTTAGTGAGTAGTTTTGATGTGTAAACACTGCATAGGTACCTGACGAAGACAACTGCGAAGAAGCCCAAGATAGTCCCCCATCTATGGATCAAGGATATTGTGAGATCAACGATATTAAATGTAATGAAGATACCCCACTTCAGCAGACATAAGGAGGTTAACGTGTGCATTAAAGGCCTCCTGTCGTGCTACCATGGCAGGTATATTTGGTTGGATAGGTGCATCACTATGGATCCGACGCTGATCCACCTGATCACCAGACTAAGCATGTAGGGACCAGACCCTCATAAATTCTACCCAAGAAAGACGTTAGATCGCTCCTTGGCACAACGAATAAAGGAGGCATATGACGATGTGGAGAAAGGGAAGTGAGGCTACAAGGTAGCCTCCATCTAGAATGGCATAGTGCACCTAGCTTGTCAGTTGATAGCAGGCAAGCTCGTCAGAAAGAACCTCCCTACGCAAGTCATAGGATTCATATTCGACCTTGCAAGGATGTGTGTCGAAGGGATGCAGATGAACTAGGTGAGCTACCTCGCCAATGAGATGGAGAAGGACTGTTGTGAAGCGCAGGACCAAGGATACAAATTTCACTTCAACTGGTTGTTGATTCTCATTTCCTTTGTCACTTGAGAGATGTCGGAGGGAGAGAATTCCCAGAAGTCGAGCCATCAGAGCCATTAGCCGCAAGGTTCACCACCTTGTGGTATACGAGCAATATGGAGAAGCAATGGCAATCAAATTCAGTGTTCCACGTTTACTACCTACAGCTCAAGTGCGCCATTGAGGCATTCCCCTGAATGACCCTGAACACCTTGCACACATACAGACTGCTAGTGAAGTTCTGCACAAAACCCCACTTCATCTACATCACTGCACGAAGGGATGAAATCAAGGATGAGCATCAGTATTATTATAAATTGACTGATGAAGACATGGAGGAGATAACCAAGGAATGGTCAGTCAAATTCCTTGTACCAGTGGAAGATACAGAGCTCTCTGACCCTGACATCATTGAAATATCTTTTTTCACCTGGACTGAGTATGACAGACCAAGCAGCGCAAAAAAATAGAAGAAAAAGGAGGAAGTGCAAGACATCGACGATGAGGAGAAGGAAAACGCATCTGAGGAAATTGTGCGTGACTCACCTACAGGAGGAGGAGGCAACGAAGTAAACCAAGAGGAGGAAGGGGAAGAATAAAAATAGGACAAAGGGAAAGATACACCGTTGAAGGATCCCCTTACAGAGGCCGAGATGTTAAATAAAATGATGGTTTCTCTGCATAAACCCTCAGCGTGGAAGAAATCTTGAGCTAATAAGCCTTAGTCACAGAATGTGCTCACAGTGGATGATATCCAGCTTATCATCAAAGCTGTAGAAGATGCCTTAGAGGATATCCTACATATACATAAAGAAAAGCACGAGACACTCTATGAAAGAATTGACAAAGAATTAAAGACATCCAACAAGCTATCCAATCGAGCCGTGCAATGCCTACTGCGCCATCTTCCGCAGAGAATGTAGAGTTGGGGGATGACTCCACCTAACTACGTATATTATTAGATGCAACAGAGACTCAACTTCGTCGAGTCCAAGAAGAAAATGAGCAGGCCATAGAGGCCTTGAAGCAAGAAAAGTAGGAGGCCTTAGAGAAACTTCGAGTTGCACAACAAGAGAAAGATGACCTTCGAGCGAAGTTTGAAGAGGAAAAAGATCAAATCCAAAAAGAGAAAGACCAGCTACTTGTAGAACATACTGTGGTCAGAGAGGTAGTGACTAGAGAACTTTACTTTGTGTCAGGATTAGCACAGATGGAAGAAGAGACAGCTGAGATCCAAGTGGGGAAGCCCACTGAGGCCATTCAACAGCTTCAAACACGAGTAGTAGAGCTAGAACTTCAAGAAATTCCTAGAACTCCGCAAGAACTGTGATATCAGAGGGAAGAAACTGCCAGGAGCATAGTAGAAATAATCAGGGTGTTGGCCTTAGAGTGTAAGAAACTAAGTGACTGAAGTGCACAGATCTATGAGTGCCTTATAGAAGACCCGGAATTGATGAAATTGGAGGCACGGCTCAAGGAGGAGAAGCAACAGGCATCGAATGTACAAGCACAACTAAATATGCTTACTGCAGTTGAGAAAATGAAGAGGTCATAGGAGCAGTGCGCATTTCAACAACAAGTCACTGCCATCCAAAGAAAAGTTATGGAGGTGACACAGAGACTCCAGCCGGTGCAGGACGAAGCCTGCACACTTTTGGAATAGATCGAGGAATGAGGCTAATAGTTGGAACAAGTGGTCGCAATAGTGGAACAATGCTTGGAAGGGCCTGTCACCGAGCATGTAATTCAGGAGTTTATCGAGTAGGAGGCTATAGCGAAGCAACAAGTTGAGACATCTTGAGCGAAGCTCAAGGCCTTAGAACCGGTATTACCCAAATCAGAGTGACTCGAGACAAGTCACAGGTGAGTTTTGGGGGCTTGTTGGCCCTCGACCAAGTTTTGAGGAAATGTTGGTCATGTTTGACCATTTTTGGGACTTCAATAGGTTGGTTGAAGACGAAGTGCCCATGCGAAGCGGAGATCGCGGGATATCACCCATTTTGCAGTATTTTTGGGGCTTTTAGGGTGTATGTAATGGGTATGGGATGTCGACCCATGGGTTTAACCATGCTTAGGACCTATTTTTAATGTATAAATAAGTAGTTATGTGATGTGAGAAAGGAGTTGTAGCTTTGTGCATGAATGTGTTGAGGCTTGCAGAGCTAAGTGCAAGCGTTTTGTAAGTGCTTGGTACAGACAAACTGTGTAAGGCTTAGTGCTTTGATCCAATTCAGGGAAGGAGGATCTGGTGAAGTGCGTGCATATATCCTGTCCTTTGCAGAGTTGGATCTGTGGCTTGGTGCATTTAATAAGATTGGAAGAGACTAATAAAGAAAAAGAAGAGTTGGTGGATGTATCCCCACACTGGGGTGAACCACGTATATCCTGTGTTGATGTTATATGTGTAATGTTGTTCATGTTATTTATGTCTCTATTTTCTTAATGCGTTGATCTTGATGTAAGATAGACATATCCATGAATGCTTAGTGTTTATGATGTGAATGAATGCTAGATATTTTATGATGCTATGTGCTAAATGATTAGATGTACTTCATCTTGATTACTAATGCTCTGATATATAATTAGGGTTAATCTATGATATAAGAATCATAACTTAATGTATTTTATTTGCTAATTTCTTTATTAAGTGTTGTAATGACAGATCTATGTCCTAAATAGGTTGCAGATACTTGAGTCCTGCAACCCCCCCTGCCTCTACCTCGGGTGAGACTTCATCTGCTTCGCAGGTGTTTCTGAAAGGGCTGGTAGTTAGGGTTTTGTTGGTGCATTGTTGCAGCGTCGAACCCTGGGTCTTCCCCTGTGCCAACAAGACATCAAATTTGGAGGGTTTTCCCTATCCCTCCGACCATCAGACTCTTCATCTTTGATGTGTGATATGTCATCCATGTTGCACTGCACCATTCACTTCTATGAACTTTTCAATTTTTTCTACGTGTTGAAGAAATAATTACCATTAGCATTTTTTGTCAGTGTTTTTAATCATACATTATAGACAACACAAAATCCTTCTTAAACAGTCTTAAGCAATCTTGGTGACCCATTCAAGCCTAGAGTTTGAACTTTGCTCTAATACCACTATATAGCTAACCCAACCCCTAAGTATCCTTTTAAGGGATGGGGCATTAAAAGTTTTCTTCTCCTAGAATATCTCAAATCTTCTCTTTCCCAACTCCATCGTCTTTTTCTCATCAAGATCTTTCCAACGATGGTAATTTCACTCAAAATTGAGCTCTGGGGTGAAAGTTGTGACCCTCTAAAGTTATTGGGTTTGCATAGGCAACAAATATCTCACTACCACATGGAATCCACGTGACACCTCTTCCCTCGAGCCATCTGACACGACGGAAACCTACCCCGACATGGCACTAACCTAGCCTGCCATAGTGGAACTTCAGTCCATGCAGGCCTTTCGTCATCATCGTTGAGAACTTCTCCCAGTGCACTCATCACTTGCCTCTAATGGATATGGTATAGAGGAATATTCCCTCTCAATACCATCCATTCAAATTTAAATAGGTTAAAGTAGTCTCACTACTTCAAACTCAAGGTATCAAAGAATATTCCCTTCTCGTTAATGGACAGCTTAGATGCACGTCACGATCTCCTGATTGACGATTGAGATATATCTTGCGCCTAAGGTTCACCCATCCAAATGGAACCCACTCAACTTGCCAATTTTTCAAGGTTTAAAATTTGTCGCTCTAAGGACACCCTGGCTGCTTTACTCGCAATCCACATCATCCACAACTTTAAAACTTCGCCTCTTAGCTCATGAGAAACCTACGAAAAATCTACGGTTTCCATTGCATCTCCCTCATTCACATATCTATGGTCGATATCTTCCCTTCATCAGAGTCATACTCTAAACTCTTCAAAGTTGACTCCAAGAATGGTCAACTCCATTCTCGGTGATCAATCAATTACTGCCACGTGTCTCCACACTGACAATCCCAGTTAGCACCAGGATAGCTCTTTCTTTCTGATCTACTAAGTGGGACCCGTAATTATCAACAACTGAGGATTTATCTCTCCCACCTCCAGATCGACGATCCACACACGCTCAACTTTAGAGCATCTCATTCGTGGCTATTCTCATGGAACATGAGATTTACTTTTGAAAACTCCACTCTGAATGGTTTGTTTCGGAGTCCCTCTTTAGGAACCTTTCCCACAACACCTGAGGGTTCTCTCTAATTCCTTCAATTTGAACAAACCATCGATCATTAGTATCGATCTCTTCATATCGACAACTTTCATTCTTCGCTAACTAACACTGGGTTTTAGGGAGTTATAACTATCCATTTCAAGGAATTAGCCAGTTTTTTAGTTCTGTTGGGATTTAGTACTAGCTTTCAAGGATTGAAAACTAATCCATGGCCAATACAAATTACTAGAACTTAAATAAAATACCTTGCATGGTCTTACACGTCTTCCACACAGAAATATGGACTGTTTTAGAAAACAATAGTTCACATTTAGTCGTTTTCACAAATTAACAAAGCAATAAACAACATTACAACATATCTCATCTTACCGGCATTCAAAATCAAATATTATGTACATATAATTTCTCTTAGATTTAGGAATTTAGACATTCATACAAATTTTCCATTCATAGTCATTTAGATATATCATCCATAGTCAGGTTCAATACAGAGAAACACTTATCTGATAAGAAAATAATCCAATCCAACTAACTAAGAGAGGATGTCTTTCCTCCCAATTGTAGGCCTTGCTGTAGAGTCACTTCCTACAACACACAACCCCCATTCCAAGCCATGACACCACAATGAAAATTGAATCAACATGGTTATGAGTTTGCGATGATCCAGTAAGGTTACTCTCCTTCCCCCTTTAACATAGCAGAAGTTTCCACCTCCCACTAAGCTTCGAGTCTCTGCAGATTTATCAGGTGGTTTCTCAACTAGATTTCCTCTTAAAAAGGGAGTCACTTCTCTACTCAAAAGTCCCTCGGAAACCAACCCTTAATAGTGTTGTTTTCTTTCTAGTAAGCACCAAGCTACAACCCCCTATTGCTCATGTTCAGGAATCTGGGTCTTCTCTATTCAGGGTGATCATCAACAACTCAAACAAGCTTCCTATTTTCCTCTAGAAAGCTATTCATTTCTTTCCCAATTAATACATCTGCACCTCTGCGCTGTCTTTCTCGTCTCCAAGCCCTTTCTATTTTGCCTTTTGTTATGAGGTCTCTCCTCTGTCTGAATACACTTCATGTATCTTCTTCTTCTCTTGTTCTATGATTACACTCTTGGTGTATGTTTTTCCTTTCTTACTATTCTCTGATTGCGCTCCCTCTTTTTTTTTTCCTCCTCCATGTCTCTGTGACTTCCTACGGACGTAACCTATATTCTACCATCCCATTCTGAAGAGGGTGGTTATATGGTACATTCCCCACCAATTTTTCAATGGACCATTATCTTTTTTATGGGCCAACTGACACAATCATTAAATATCCACCCACCACTCTGTAACTTCTTTCAATGGTCATGTGGTTTGATACTAGTATGGTGTGGTGGTAGGTGTAGTTATTATGTTTGCAAACATATATTAGCTTTCTTTTCAATAATCCTATTTTCTTCACTAATGCATCTCAGCTCCACTTCACTCAACCATTCCATCAGTCCCTCTACCTCATCGATTTCCTCCATTGTATCATGGCTAGTTTTATCAAGGTTGTTCCCTCTCAGTCAACAATTTGGTGTTTATATTAAATCAAAACAAAATTACATGCCTCACAATGTTAACATATGAATTTTGTGCATAATTACAATCTTGGGATAAAACAAGGTGTTACAACTTGTACATCCTCTAACCATCGGAATGCCCCCTTCTTGGTGAGGTTTGTCAATGGTGCATCCAATTGTGAAAATACTTTCACAAAGTGCCTATAATAGCTACATCTCCCGAAGAATCCTCACATATATATGAGTGTCCTAGGGGTGGTCCAATATAAGATGGAATGGATATTTTCCTAATGCACCTTTACTCCCTCAACATCAATCACATTCCCTAGATAAAGGATCTCTATCAACCCAAACTCACACTTTTCCTCCTTGGAAAAAAATGATTATTCCTTCATAATGGTGAGAATCTCATCCACGTGATTCAAATGTTCCTCCCACATCCCGCTATAGATCATAAT
>JASDQU010588641.1:17732-32639 GCA_032191745.1 Picea mariana
TATTGAGCTAGGAGACTAAATGTTTCATGTACTAATGTTTTAAATTGCCACATGTAACCTTTGACCTCTAGATGAGTACATCATTTCTATGTCAGCTCATCCATCCGGTACTTATACGCCAGATTGTCACTGTCTGAATCCGGTACCAAGCGCACCTTCCATTCAAATTCAGTACCGAACTATTCACTGTCGCGATCCGGTACCAACGGCCACAGACTGTTCTTTTCTGGTACCAACCACTTGTGTACTGTTCGGATCCGGTACCATTTACCGAATCTCACCTGTCACCATCTGGTACCAATACAGGAAGTAGAATATACCAAGTTTAGCTCCAGATCATGACCAAGATAATTGTTGGATGTTTGTTGAATCATCAAAGCTATAGAAAGGCTATGTTAAGCTAGTTTTCTTTTGCTTCATCCTCATACACTTCGTTTCATGAGGATGAAGCTTAAAATATGTAACCAAATATGTAAATTTGGCAATTGACTAATCTATTAAAGATTTCACCTCCTTGTGTTTCACGACTAAGACTGTTTAAATAGTCATGGCAAGGATGGTGGAGGTAGTAGAGAATTAGCATAACACAGCATATAAAGCAGCATTACATATTGTAGACCATATTCTGAGTTGAAGTTTAATAGAAGGACATAATTTATCTCCATGTCTTGACCGTTTATGAATGAATGTGAGTTGAGTTGTTAGCATATTTTGATTCTATGTTTTGAAGTTTGAGTAAGAGTAATGTGTGGATTGAAAGCAAGTTTATTGTAGACTCTAGTCGTTGACCTGTTGAAGCGGCAAGGGCCCACCGCCAAACAAAGGTCAGCATCCTTATATATTAGTGTTAGTAGTTTATTTCAATAGTATAGATGTTAGACTAGCTGAAGCTTTGATCCTTTCAGATGATAGAAGTATAGTTCAGTTTAGAGTTTTGATTATATGATTGTTTAGAGATCTTTACTTACTATGTTTTGCATATGCTTTCTCTATTTTATGGATTTGATTTTGTTTCATGGATATGAATGTTGGCAGCAGTAGTCAGACATATTTGAAGGAGAACTATTGAAGTTCACAACAGCACATTGTGAACCACAACATACTCAGTATATTGACTATTGAACTACCCATGCTATGTCTTGATGAATGATGTGTGATTTCCCTTTTGAAAGTGTGATTGCACAGTTAACTTTCTGGGTCAGATAGCAAAGTTGATCTGTCAAAAGAACTCCATCTCATACTTGCATGTGCCATAATGGATTAGATAGCCTCTCTGTGAAAGACAACCAAAGTGTGTTTCGGTTTGCTAGCTTGCTTTGTTTCCAGCATGCATAATTTAGAATAGTTCTATGCTCATGACATTAGAATTACCTTTCTTACTGGTGTCTTGTAACTCTGTTGATTATGAATCTCGGAATGATAATTAATGAGTGCATTATACTAATCATATAAGTAGCACAACACAGATCTTGACTTCGCCAACACCTACCAGATGTTGGGCGCAAAAACAGTTGTCACTAATTTCCATCTTCAATATGGGATGTTGTTCCATCTAGGCCATCTCTGTGTTCCATCAATAGAGCAAGCAAATTTTATTTCGGAATCCCACTACAGTCGAGTGGTAGGACACTTCGGCGTGGAAAAGACAATGGCAGTGTTGCAGCGACATTTCTACTGGCTGAAACTTCGACAAAATGTCAACAAGTATATTTGGTCTAGCACTACCTATGTTATTTCCAAATTGAACGCTAAGAAACAAGGAATGTACACTCCTCTTCCTACTTTTAAAAGGCCCTGGGAATCCATCTCAATGGATCACATGTCAAGACTTCCTTCCACCAAGCAGGGAAATGACTTTTTTTTTTTGGCTGTTGATCACTTTTCCAAGATGGTGATTATGTCTGCATGCAAGAAGATCATCACAATGGAGTCCACTTCCAAGATCTTATTTGAATGAGTGTGGGTGCACTTTGGGATCCAACAAACCATTATCTCATATTGGGACAATTGTTTGCTCAACACATTCTGGTCGAGCCTCTGGTCACTGTTGGACACCAAACTCATCAAGTCCATTGCCTTCCATCCCCAGACGGATGGCCAAACCGAGGTCGTCAACCGGATGATCATGCACATTGTAACATCCCCAAAAATAAATTATTTTTAAGTCTGAAATTTCTTAGGAAATTATTTGCGTTTTTGGTAAATTCGAAATTGGAAAATTTTTGCCATTTATGGCAATTCCGAATTTCGAATTTAGTTAATTGTAATTAATGATTATGACTGTTGGGGAGAGATTTGATTTGACCCATTTTTAAATTTTGAGTTGTATTGTTGCATTGCATACCACTACTTGTTCTTTTGAGCCTAATGCCCTATATAGCTTTCCATTCGCTACCTATTTATTATGCATTATCTCTAGCTACTTTCCTTTGAATTTGTTGACTCTACATCTCATAATCTTATCCCTGGAGGAAACATCTTTATGAGTGTCCATATCCTGCATATCCTTCCTACATTCTGCATAGGTATGTTACATGTACTTTGAACTAGTTTTTTTACCCCGCAACACTTGTTTCCTTCAATGTATTTTAGCATTATTTTATTCCTTTTTAGGCTTTAATAACATGAAAAGGACACAAAAATATCAAATATGATTAAAACAAAAAGATAGAGGGGAGAAAGAAAAAGGATGTTTGTTTCATTGGTAGTTGTCTTAAATTATGTCACCCTTTAATAAAGCACCAAGTTGTGAGTCATCTACTCAAGAACTTGGGTTTTAGCATGGCCTTAGGAAGTTGGACCTTTATTTTTTTATTTCATTACTCATATGATTAGTTACTCTTCTAGTCACAATGGAGGGTACGTTTATGCCTCTTGTGTCACATACTTATATCATTGTTCAACTTTGTGTCAAATTTTACCCAAGTTACCACTATGTCATGCTTATGTTCAAGGGAAGTTTTAGCACGTGTGAGTCATTCCTTAGATTCCTTGACCGTCCTTGTTATCCCTCCTAGTTTTCAAGTTGTTCACTATACAATCAGTATCTTTGTCCTTTTCTCATGTTAGTGTAGAAGGTCTCCATTAACTTCTTACTATATGGTCATCTCTTATAAACTACACCACATTTCTCTAAGAGTTTGACCTAGAGTTGATAGCACCCTAGGCCCATTTTCATCATTGGTAGGTTACCTTGTCTTCAATAGATGGCATTCATCATTGGTCAATGACTGAGTGGTTCTCCATGTGTTCGATGCCAAGACCTTTATTCATATACTGGGATTTGTTTTGTACCTTGGCTTCCATTTTCATCATTGGTAGAAGTCATCGACTTTATCATTGACTTTCATTATTGTTCATTGCTCAAAGTGTCTCTTATGTGAATTGTTCTATCTAATACATGTGAGAGTTGTACTCAATGATGTGTTCTTCTAGATTTCATTTGATACCTTCTAAATCATTATCCTTGTGTCCACTTGTGTTGGATGATGGGGAATTCATTAATTCCCTCCTTCCAATGGATCTCTTCCCATCAAATTTGAATCATTTTCTCTAGAAGTGAGATCTAGAGAATTTATAATACCTTGGGGCTTGTAGTCATTAGTGGGAAGATCCCTCACTATTGATAATGGGAATACATCAATGTCCCCCGATTAATATTTTCTACAAGTGTTCAACAACAAATCATATATTTTCACTTGCTAGATTGTAATAGGTAACTTGATGCCCATTATCATTATTAGTGGGTGGTCTCACATTTGTTAAAAATATACATCAATGATCTATAATTAAATGGATTCTCCCATGTTCGACATCAACTCATTCATTCACATGGTGTATATTCATACCTTCAGTGGGTTTGGATTGAAGACCTTGGGAATTAGTAGAATTTCTTCTTTATGTTGCTACTTCAGTTGCGTAATATACTACTACTCACCCATATAACATTGGTACTCTTGGAGGATCAGTTTTTTTCATCTCATTTTTCTAGTCATCCTCCTGATATATTCTGAGACATAGATCCATTGTGTATTTGTTCGCAGATATGATCTGCCTTTGACATCGATCCGCTATGTATCTTTTCTTGGCCGTGATCTTTACTTATTACATATACTTCATGGATCCACAGTGTACTTGATTTGGAGGTCATTCTTGTCCACCCATGAGCATGGGTATGCATACCTCGAGAAGAGAGTAATATGATGCCTTGTTTTTTTTGTAGGTACTTTCCTGATCCAAAGTCTCGCCAACTCCACCCAACCCCACTCAACAACTTCCTACACAGTATTGTAATGTATTTTGGTTATCAGCTCCCCTTCTAAACTCACACATTAGGGGACATACATAATAGAATATATTTCCACCACATATATTATATTCCTTTGTTTGTCCTTTATCCCTATCATATCCATCTTCGGCTACTTGGGCTCACTAAAACATCTATTGTAAAAACCTTTCTATCAATCCAATCTCACTTCTAGATCACTAAAGAAATGGGTAATCACCCTTTTCCATCAACAAAGGAGACCATTCCTTTAAAAATCACAAAAAGTATTAAAAAATGTGAAAATTACATGCTCCTGAGCAAGGTTTATGCAAAAACTAACTTTGTAACTCCCTAAAACATGTTGAAAACAACCTCAACCATCTTGAAATGGTATAAAAGAGGACTAATGGAAAGAGAATGTTACAAACATTCTTAATATATTATATTTATCCTCCAACCTAAGAAGTCAGAACCATCATATCCCTATGGTTTTTATGACCCTCATCTTCCTGGAAATCCCCATTTTTTAAAATTTCCATCTCCCATTCTTGTTTGTAAGGCCTAATATCTTGTGATCTTCCTCATACTTATGCGAAGAAGAGTGAAGGAGTTGAAGTAGTATCGGTTGTCCCACAAACCATGGAATAAAGATGGTGGCTATGGATAATGTCAACAGTAAGGTCAGGTATACATTTCATATATTACTATTCATTTGAATAAAATGAAGATCTCTCTTCTTTCCCTCCCCTAAATTTTGAGTTATTTTTTTCAATTCCATCTCTTTTTAATATTTAGTTGTCATTCTAATTCACTTGAAAAGAGTTACTTAGAGTAGTTATTTCACATTTCTTTTTAGCTTCCGCCAATATTTTGAGGAAGGTTTGTCTTTGTTGTGTGCAAGTTTGCAAGCTTGTATAGGAGCAATGAATATTGGAGTGAGAAAAACTTTCAAGGCTCGTCTCCAACTGACTATCAAAACCAAGTGATTCCATGATAACTAACTTGTAGTTATTTTGGAATTGTTGTAGGCTACTCTAGGGAAATATTTGCATTGTTCTTTGAATTTGTCCTATCTTAATGGTTATCCCTAGCCATAGAATACTTTTCATCCACAACAAAAATAGCTTTGGCCAAGATTTGGAGAATCTTTGATTCTAGTGTGGTGAATGCACTATGAACTATTTATGTTATTAGCTACAATATTGGGATTGATTTACAATTGTGTTATTTCTGCTATAGACTACTCTTGTGTAAAAAATCATATTCGTATTCATGCTTTTTTTAATATGTTTACTTTTGTGATGTAGTTCCAAGACTATGAACAATGATTTAGTTATAGTTTTTTTTGTTTTTGTTCAAAATTTCCTATAGATTCCTAATATTGATGTTTCTATGGATATAATCTCAATAAGGGGCCCACCAGTTATATTTTTATCCTAGCTAGGATAGGTAGAGTAGAATTGCATCTTGCATGTAGATTAAAATCGTTCCTACATTCTTTTGTATTTAATATTTTATGTTTTCATAACCAAAACCCAATAATGGTTGTCGAGCAATAATTTGGATGGATTCCCCATTCCAAACAACATGAGGTATATTTTGGACTTCACTTTGGGGGGAACCCCTATTTTTGAGGAAACAAATTCACTCACGTTAAGAAATTTGGTGTTAGAAGGAGGTCCAAACTTGTATGGATAATAGGAACATCCACCAATCATGTGGTTTTAATTATGAGCCTTCACAATGTGATTTACACCTTATCCATATACCTACCTAAGGTGAAAATTTAGACCTTGAAATACTTTTTGAGGATTGTGTTGTTAATTTTCAATGCCATTATGATGTTTCTAACCAAGAGGTGAATTTCTTTCATCGTCTTACCTAGGCATACATTTGAGATATTAGACAGTTTCCTATTGCAACTTTATTTCCTAAATTATCAACAACTCACAAGAACCTCATTCAGACTGAAGAGGAACTATTGGTTGGTATTGTAGATGACTTAGTGGACCTTTATCTTAACAAGGTTCCTCATCCTTTTAATGAAATCCCAATAACCCCCTTTCATATTCACCCCCTAGTTCTCCATGTTCCATGACCCATGAACAAGAGGCTAAAATTAATAGGAAAAAATACAAAATATTATATCAATTACTCACTCACCAAATGATTAGAGTTAACCAACCCCTAGTACCTGCATGGATTCCGAAGGTGATTTGAATCTAGCAAGACTACTTCATGATCTACCTAAACACTTAGAAATAATTCTTCCCTAGTTTGACCCTCACAAGTCATGCATCCCAAAGGATCATATAAATAATTTTTATTTGTATCTTTAGTTGATGAATGGAGTATTTGGTTGTCTAATTGATGAATGTAGAACGTGAATATGGAGTATGTTTACTATTCCCATACACTTTTGGAAGAAAAACAATCTACTTGGTATTTCAACTTACCTATAGAATGTTTTTGAAAATGCATTTATAAATAAATTTGGTGAAGAAAAGACTCTTAATACATTGTTATCAGAGTTAATAGCTATTAAAATGGACAAAAAAAACATATTAAAGACTTCAACCAACATTTCACTATGATTATGAATACATTTCCTATTAACTCTCAACCAACTAATGATATTGTAATCCAATACTATACTTTTTCCTTGCATAAATCTATTCCATGTTTGTGAATAGATTTTGGAAAATTGATTTAGTAGACAATTGTTTGGAGGACTCATAAGCTAGTCATCACATATTAGACACTAAGTAAATGTATGAAGAGATACATGCAATAAAGAATAGTGTAACAATGCATATGATAAGTAAACTTAACAAAGGATTAGTTGGAGCAAACCACTTCAACCATCTCTCATATGCATATATATTCATGAAGATGGAATAGAGATTAAGTTGGTTAACCTTCTCACAAATATTTCTTTAGTATGTGCAAGTGTTCTTGATGTGTTTTCCCTAATAAACTCTCTTCTTGAATTATTTCTTCTAATCCCTCGACTACAACACTTTGGTTTTGTTTCCACGTAAATTCTTGAATGGGACTTTGATATTGGAGGGAAGATTTGCTGGATATGCTTATGGAATCCTTTTTCCTTGTGGAAGATTTGCTGGAAGAGCCACACTAAAGAATAAAAGTTCAAATGATCGCTTATGTATGCTCGTCGACTTTGGAATAGATGGATGGGGGAGCAGTTGAAGGACATCAGATTTGGAGTAACAACAAAATTTGATGGTGAATTACAATTCCATACTTTTGGTGTTGATTTTTTTATTTTGGAAAAAATCAAAACTGTGTGTGAGAAAAACTTGTCAATCTATGAAAAATATTTATATTTTCTTTATTATAGAAAAATTGGTGTAGCATATTTAATGGAAAGAAAATTTTCATTCTATGAGAAGAAACTGTTGAAAGAGTTTGTTGGGAGAATCAATTTTTGTGGTTTGTGTTATGTTTTTGGGATTCAAGAAAATCAATTTGCACACAAACAGAAATATTTTCTATTATTTTTGCTGGTAAAAAAGAAGAGGAATCAAAAACCATTGTAATTACGCCGAAAGGTCTATACTTATTGATAATGGGCAGATGAGTTTAGTGCTTAATTACGCCTAAAGGCGTACAGCTATTGACAATGAGCACATTTAATAGGTTTTTAGTTCTTAATACGTTTTTTATGGACAAGATTAAATATGCCTAGAATATTCTTAGTCGTCACAATAAATGAATGGCTCTGATTTCATCCATTAACTTGTGAGCTCTTATAAAGACATCCGTTTATATGTTTACTTTTTTACATTTACCTAATCATGTTTAAAAATTATTGTGTTCACTAACTTATTGCCACGTCTACTTGATTAAAAAATATTAATATATTAAAATATATTAATATATTAAAATATTAATATATTAAAAATATTAATATATTAAGGCGTTTAGTCGCCTTTTGGCGTTCACCAGCTGCGAGTTAGGGCTGTGCTAGTGAGTTTTCTATGGATAGGATTAAATATGGCTGGAATATTCTTAGTAGTCACACAAAATAAATGACTGTGATTTCAATCATTAACTTCCTAGCTATTATAAAGACATCCGTTTATGTGTTTACTTTTTTACATTTACCTAATCATATTTAAAAATTACTTTAATAGCTAACTGATTGCCACGGATTAACAGAAATTAAAATATTAACTGGAGATAAATGAAGCCCAACTGTTTATTTGTTAATCAACAATAAAATTTAATATATTCTTTTAAGGATTCGTTTCATCTTATCAACCTTTAGGTGTTAACCAGCAGCTATTTAGCTGCTGTACTAGTCTTATCTCAGTAGAAGCAAAAAAATGGGCCTCACGACTATCGATTTATCATTCCCGAGGCTGAGAAACATCAGAAATATACTATTATAATTGAAGTCTGTGCTCCAAAGGAAGGATGGTTGGGACAAGGATTAAATTTATCTCAGACGCCATTCAAACATGGACGAAGATTGACCAGCATATCCTCTAGAAATCCATGTGCAGTTGTTATTCTTATTTTCTAGAAGGAAATTCAAGACTCATCCTTGTAAAGAATCGACATCCAAGCAATATCGATGTGAAGTATCTGGACGGGTGCACTTACAGGTATTTACATGCTTCCTGTGATCACATTTAAATTCAAAGACAATGATACAAGAAATATTCACTGGAAGAAAGATGAATTAACAAGTGTATTGGTTATCTCTGTCATTTGTAATCCTAAAAGTTTCGATATAACAGTAAAATAGCTCCGACTGGAAAATATTTCCAACTGGATGAGAAGTATCGATCGGAGTTTAACCTGCTAAGGAACAAGGAGGGATATTCATCGCAGCCCCAAAGAAGCCTCCTCATCATCAATCTGGTGCCTACAGTAACCAAAATCAGCCATAGTGTTGGCATATTCGACATGCTTCGACAATGAGCATTCTGGAAGCTGATAAATGAATTCAATAAAGAGACATTCCTGAGTTGTGACCTTGGAAGTCGAAAAGAAAAGAAATGGTATGTTGGTCGAAGCATGGTGTTCCTTATTCTCAGATACCATTAAAGCATAAAGAAGCAGTAAAATATTAAGCATTGACAATGAGCATTCTGGAAGGGGATAAAGGAATTCAATAAAAAGAGACATTAGATGATGAGACATACGCACAAGAGATTAGAAGACAAGATGGTGGCACAAGCAATACTGAATTGATTGAGCCCCCTGGTATAAAACTTGCAGAATAGTTTTTAAGTTGTGACTTTGGAAGTCGAAAAGAAAAGAAATGGTAGGTTGGTAGAAGCATGGTGTTCCACCGTGGGAAATATGAGCCCAAGACAATCCACTCACCACTCTAAAGGTACTAGAGAGAAAGGTGTAACAATAGGATCAAGAGGACCATTGTTGGGTGGAAGAAAAGCTCTGCAAGATTCATTGCACAAGCATTTACCAGATTGAAGACGAAATCTAAAGAGTAACATGTCACTAGTTATCTACACACTTGCTCATGGCAAGCACGATTTGAGTGTGGGGGAGGTTTTGGGAGGCTTCATTGGCCCATTGTAATAGTCATCACACATTAGACTTGCACAAGCATTTACCAGATTGAAGACGAAATCTAAAGAGTAACATGTCACTAGTTATCTACACACTTGCTCATGGCAAGCACGATTTGAGTGTGGGGGAGGTTTTGGGAGGCTTCATTGGCCCATTGTAATAGTCATCACACATTAGACATTAGACACCAAGTACATGTATGAATAGATATGCAATAAAGGATAATGTAACACATGTGATAAGTCAACTTAACAAAGGATAAGTCAACTTAACATGTGATAAGTCAACTTAACTGCTCCAACCATCTCTCCTATGTATATATACTCATGAATATGGAATAGACACTCGATTGGTTAACCTTCCCACAAATACTTCTTGAGTATTTGCGTGTGTTCTTGAAGTGTTTTCCCTAATGAGTTGTCTTCTTGAATTCCTGCTTCTAATCCCTTAACTACAACAACAATTTTGAAGAAGCTAAGTAGGTTGAAAAAGAAATTTTTAGTTTAGTAGGGAATCTAGGGGTTGAATATTCCTAAACTTTCACTATTGCTAAGAAATTGCTTGCATTGTCTAAACCTTCATACACAGATCATACAACCTTTGAGAGTGTGCTTAATATGGTGAATATATTGTCAAATGATTTTGTTGAATTAAATAAGAACTCGAGTGAGGGGACTTCCAATCAGAGAACTTTTAGTCCATTTCAAAGACCATTATGCCCCCAAACCCCTAGAAACTCTAAATATCAATCTAAATCTAGACGAAGTAAGAATGGATAATTTATGCACTTTTCATCAAGATAGTCATTCTAAAAAAACATGCCCTCAATGTATTAATTCCATGAACCTAGTGATCAATGAGCTTCTTGATCAACAAGCATATTCCAACAAACCTACCCAAGAAAATCAGACTAAAGAGGTCATGGAAGAGAAGGAATCAACTCGGGAGGCCACTACTTTTCTTTGGGATTGGTATTTTGGTTTGTAAGGATGATGCAAAAGATGGAGTGGTTGTTGAAGAATTGCATTCCACTTAGTTAATCCCAAAATATTACAAATTGAGTAAAGATCTTGTATCTACTGGTACTCTTCCTAAAAAAAAACAACATAAAAGCCAAGAAATTTAGAGCCTCTCCTCAAACTCCTATAAAATCAACATAGTTTTTTTCAAAAAATCCCAAAACTCCATAGAATGGGAAAAACATAGTTCCATATTAGTCAAAGAACCCCACATCTCCTATAGAAGTAGACAAAATCACAGTCATAAATTCCTTTATGCAAACCATGGAATATAATATTATTGAAGGCATTAAGAATAATAAAGCCAATTTTTCTATCTATGACATCTATAGATTTCCTCATCATAGATATCATCTCTTAAACACCTTCATGATGCTCCCATATTGTTAGCAGAAAATAATAGCTAATTGTGAAAATAAACCAAAATCGACTAAAAATAAATAGAAACCTAAAAATGAACCAAAATTGATTAAAACTAAATAAAGACCTGAAAATAAAAAAAAAAACTAAGTCAAAAAAAACCATAGTATGTGTCACTATCATAGGCACACATTCAAAGTCACAAACCCCTTTATTCCTCCTAACCTTTGAAAACTTTAATTATAATGTACACAATTGTCTGGTGGATTCAAGAGCATCAGATTCTGATGTAATTCCTTACTCTATCTACAAAAAGATTAATGTTGTCCCTTCTAAATGTACTAAATGGATCATTCAATTAGACAAGTTTAATTTGAAATTTATTGAGGAACTAAAGGATGTCATGATTAGGTTATCTTCATGTCCCAAATTTTGTCAAATATGTTGATATCTTGAAAGATTATGGTTTGTTATTGAGCAAGGACTGGTCTCAAAATCCGCAAGGTTATTTTTCCATGAATTGCTCACACCTATGGATACCTTACAAATGATTAGAAAAATCAAATCACAATTGATAGGGAATATCACATAAAACACACCATGACAAAGCCAGAAGGACAAAACAATACAAGGAGAACACCTTCTAGATGAGGTTTTTGCAGAGGTTTTTGGTGTTACAAAATTTGGCAACATTTAAAAATAAAAAATAAAAACTCTTCTGCAACCTCCTCTATTGGTTGCAAATATTTTTGCGAAGGTTTTAACGAATGTTCCATATAACTAAAAAAAAAATAGGCAGGTCGAGGTTGTAGCAGAGGTTCTTTTTTCGGTGCTTTTATTGTCAAAATGCATCGGTGCACACACATAAATGAGAATCATCAGTACCATTGCACATACATAAATGAGAAGCACCGATGCACACACATAAATAATGAGCACCAGTGCACACACATAAATAATGATCACTGGTGCGCAAACGTAAATTAGAAGCACTGGTGCTTACACATAAATGGGAAGCACCGGTGCACACACATAAATAAAACACATTGATGCACACACATAACTGATAAGCAACAATGCACACACACAAATGAGAAGCACTAGTGCACACACATAAATGAAAACCACCGGTGATTTTTATGTTTATGTATGCACTAGTGAGTATTGTAATCATGTGCATCGAAATATTTTAAAACAATACAAATATAATTATACATTATGTCATTTAAATCAGTGTTATTTTCTCATAATTTTTAGCACCACTGTGTATAACTCATAAAATGCATCATTTAGTGAGTTCAAAAGAATACAGTGTAACGATATGCATATATTTTAATTAATTCTTTTTTAACAAATTTTCAATTAATCGTCTCAAAATTGAATATTTGTTGTAATAATATTGTTTTTTGTATTTTTTATTGTTTTTTAATATAATGATTGCATTAATGCATTATCCAACGAATTACATCTCTATTATTTATAACAATGTAAATCATACATATATTAATCTATCATCAACACAACATTTTACGACATTTGACAATGCAATAAAATAAGAAATCCATTGTATTATATATGAATAATTGACCCATCGTCAGACAAAATGGGACAAGGGACAACGTAAAGGTCCACAATAATCAAAAAGAAACCAATATGTAATTGTTACACTCATCAGTAACATATTCTCATACAATTGGGACAATATGTCGAGTTCATTAAACAAAATCTCTGATTTTCACAGAAAAATATTTCAAAACATACAACTTGTAGTAACATTCAATTATATTGATTGTCATTCAACATCGCTTGAACTGTTATCATTGCTCGAGTTGTGTGCATGCCTCATTTATTCATCACTTGTAAGCAATATTGTAGTTTATTTATTTAACCTAATGTTTTCTTAATCAACTTGTTTTTTATGTTCCATCTATAAACATAGAAATAAAGTGTAATAAGTATATCTACATTTATATGTATAAGAATGTACATGATTACGTAAATCAAAAAGTGTACCATAGCAGCGACTGTTTCATAAACAATAAACATTCTTTTCAATCCATGCTTCATGTTGTCTCTCAAAATATATTGTGTTGGATGCACTCCATACTTTGTTTCCAGCATGTTTAATATGCCATGATAAAGCACAGCCAGTATAATTAATATAAAGGTTTCTTGTTGTTCTATTAATTATAAAGCAAGGGAAGTTGAACAACATATCTACTTATAAGCTTTTCAATTAAACCTTGATACTTCAACATATACTCACAACCCATACTTAACCCAATGTTTATCAATTCTTCAGTTGGATCTTCTTTGTATGTTAACACCTATTAGAAGACATCCATGCATGAGTGTAAATTAATTATTTAAATATAAATATCATAACAAAGATTAAATATTAAGAAAGATCAAAAAAGTAAGTACTCACAAGCTTTGTGATCAACTCTTTTATTCCTTGTCGTCCTGTCTTATGTGTTCAATGAGTTTCATTTTTTGTTTTTTTTATACAACAAAACAATTGAAAATTAATATTTCATGCAAAAATTAAATTCAATGTACATAAAATAATGAATGAATGATTTCATGTCTTTTATGCACATTGTATCTTATGTGTTCAATGAGTTTCATTTTTTATTCTTTTATACAACAAAACAATTGAAAATTAGTATTTCATGCAATAATTAAATTCAATGTACATAAAATAATGAATGAATGATTTCATGTCTTTTATGCACATTGTAATTGTTGGGATGCCTCCCCATACGATGAAATTGTGTTAATTTCTTTTGCCATCTCCTTGTACATCCCCACCAACATGTATTGGTTTTTCCCTCATTTGTCCCTTAGAATTTCCATGACATGCCTTAACCAACACACATCATTAGTTTAAACCTAGAAATAATTCAAAGATTTTAAATTTTTAATACAACTTAAAGAAATTTCCTTGTTCTCTTGTTGGGATGAGTTACCATCGTGCTCGTTACAATAAGTTGTTTTCCTTGAACTTATATCCAAAATATTCTATCAAAAAAAGATAGAAATCAACATATATAAAAACTATGAATGTTTTTTACAAAATAAGATTAACAGAATCATCGATCCTATATAAATTAATAGAAGCATCTGTTGAAGGAAAATATCCCTACGGACAGGTATATCTCCTCAAAGAGATAGAATCTTAACTCTAAGACAGAAAGTGTTTATCATGGTCACTGACTTCCTTTTAGATCTAGGTGGACTAGTGTGTGAGAAGGAAGGAGAAAAGAAGTACCTTTTACCGGTTTTTGTCCCTACACGCTCCGATTTGAGCTCCAATCTTTCGCTCCTCGATAAGACCTGTAGACAAACAAAGTACGACTACTTCCTACTCTATCAAGATTAGTCCGAAATAGGTCTATCTACTAAAGAGACAAATTCATGTGAGATTGAACATGAATTAGAAAGAAACAGGCCAAGCAAATTATATTAATGAGGACAAAACATTGCTTACAGCCATGGATGAATTGCAGCAGTTTCATCAAGTCCTCCTTGTCTACCCCTTGCTCAAAAGATCCATGATATGAATGATGATAGCTTCACTGATTGCTCCCTATGAGATCATAGGTCTCTTGCTGCCAAATTATCTCTGTTCCAGCACCACTTATAAGATCATAAGTTTGGTGTGATTCTCCTTTTCCACTCCTCTTTCACCATTAG
>JASDQU010588641.1:41358-62433 GCA_032191745.1 Picea mariana
TACTTGGAGGGGGTTTCGCAGGAGAAGGAGGAATGCCCCTCGGTAAGGTAGAGTCTGTATTAACGAGAAAAACATGGGCAGTATCAGGTTTACTCTCTAGAAAGAGAGTAGGATCGACCGATGATTGGATTGGATCAACCAATGGTGGACTTGGATAGACCACTTTGGAACTCTTCAGAGGAAGAGTGGGACTGACTGAGGAAGGGACTGGATCAGTCACTTTGACATTCCTTAATGGAGGAATGGGATTGACCGATGGAGAAACTGGATCGACCACTTTGGCACTCTTCAGAGGAAGAGTGGGACTGACCGAGGAAGGGACTGGAGCAGCCACTTTGGCACTCATCAAAGGAGAAGTGGGACCGACCGATGATAGAACTGAATCGACCACTTGAGTTTTATTCTCCAAGGGAAGAATGGGATCGACGGGTGGAAACAGATTGACCGCTTTGGTGTCACTCTCTAATGGGAGAATGGGATTGATCGAGGATGAAAATAGATCGACCACTTTGGTATCACTCTTTAGATGAAGAGCGGGGCTGATCGGTGACGGAACTGGATCAGCTACTTGGGTTTGTAGTGCAATCGAGGAGGAAACTAGATTGACCACCTGATCAACCGGATTGACCGAGGATGGAACCAGATTGACCAGTCCATCGGCTAATGATGGGTTGGGGGAAAGCTTACGATAACCTTTTGGAAGTTGAAGTTTGTCCAAAAGAGAAGAAGCCTCATCCATACGAGGACAAAGGTGAGAGTAATGATCACCTTGACATAACATGCAAGGGAACTTGATAGTTTTCTTCTTCTTACCAACCTTAACATCACTAGTTGACAGGGTATCATCGACATGACTGGCAGAGGCCGATGATGTGGAGGAACACATTTCTAAGACCTGGGTAAGACCGGGGCAATCCCTCAGAAAGTGGTCACCCTTACAAAGGCTGCAAGGGAATTTGGGTTTTGGATTCTTCGTTTTAATCTTGTTGACCTCATCAACACTCCCAGTACTATTAACGGTAACTGGTTTCTTAGAGCCAACATCTGATGTTGTTGGGGCCTTTGTCCTTTTCGGGTTCTTCTTCTTCTTCTCTTTCTGTTTCTTCTTCTTTTGATCAACCTGGCTACTCACTTTAGAGCTTTCACTAGGCGAAGAAGGAGAAATGTAAGGAGACTTGATGGACGAAGAAGGCGAAAATTCAACATGAGGTTGATGTGTGGGTGGTGTATTGACATCCAAAGTATTAGGTGCAACTGAAACATTGGGAGGATTCGGGATCACCGGAGTGGGGAACAACCAAACTGGTAATCCAATAGTGAGTCCTGGAAGAATTAGTGTGGCAACATATGGAGGACCAAAGTTTCCAAATGAAGAAAAGGTATAAGGTTCCCCAGAAGAAGGGGTTCCTCCATTGGTANCAAACCTTCCTATGATGAAACCACTAGTTGGTGATGAAATCCAATGTCGCAAGATCAAAATAGGAAGGGGCAGGGATTGAGTGGGTGGATCAGTTACGTTGGCGGCCTGCTTAACGGACTTATGCCTTGGTGCAAGCTTCCATGCAGTAATTATGGATATACCCTCCAAGGAGCCCAAGTGAGTTTTACCAACATTTGTTTCAGGTACAGTGAGACTTCCCTTCACCGTCACCTTGTGTGAGCCCCTAAAGATTGTGCCTACTAAGGTCACCAACTCGTAGTCAGCCCCTAGGCGGGTACAATCGACAATCCAATCAAAACGTATGGGTAGGATAACAAGTCCGAAATCAGCTTGAAAGGCTTCCACTCAACATTGTGGGTATACCTTCCAGTGACCCCCAATATACGATCTGACCACTAAAAACAGTTGGGCCATGGAGGGATAATCTCCGTAACTCACCCAAATGTGACCTCGTGCATAACCCCTGTGTGAGAGGGGGATCCTAGCAAGACAATACGACAATTGGATTTGACTCTCCCTACCGCAAGATACTAAGTTTGTTCGATAGCTTTGGAAAGTTATCCTTTCAACCTATTCCAAATCCCTACACCTTAAACTAATGTAGGTTTGCTAACAAAGATGTAAAAAGTTTGATGAATTTTAGTTAAGCATTTATTTTAATGGTTGTTTTTTACTCAGAGGGTGTACGAAAGTGAAACTGATGGAATGATGACCCAATTCCCAAAATATGCATGAAATATGATAAGCAATTGTTTCTTTTCAATGAATACCTATTTAAGGGAAAGAGGAAAAGTCACTTTCACTATCAAACACTTGATAAGGAATGCCCTCAATCAATTTTGTTCTTAATCAAATCCAATATGATGCTACAACATTTAAGAAATGAAAAATAATCACTAAGATGTACTTTTGTCGTTTGTATGCGAATGATAATCAATTCAATGCAAAATTTCTCCTGCCAACTACCCTTTCAGATCAAGGAAATTCAGACAAGAATATGCAGATTCCGCACAAACAACACACCCTTTTGCAATCAAACAAGAGAAAGAAAATCAAAAACGCAAAAGGAAGGAGAAATAAATTGGATCATATGACCTCAAAGAACAAAATGAGAAGAGTTACAGACTTCTGATGTCCTTCACTAGAGTTCCCACTTAGTCGGATAGGAGAGAAGAAAGCAGGGGATCAATTTCAAGCTCTCAACAGCAAAAACTCAAAAATAATGAAGAAGGGCATAAAATCTGAACAACAAGGTGTTTACTTCTCAGGAGGAAGCATTTCACAGATCAAAGGAAGAATCATTGAATCACAAAGTAACTCAGCAAGCAAAAAAACAGGGTTTGGACCTCCAAAAATTGGAATTTTTGAAGAGATTTTGGGCAAAAAAGGGATGGTGCTATGGTATAAGGGACACTAGAGCATTATAATGCTCTTTCCAGCAGCTTAAGGGAGCACTGGCGCTCTTCTAACAAGGCAGGGGAGCGTTGGAGTCCTAAAGCTCAGAAAAAGTCCAAAAAAACCCAAAATTTCAATGGAATTTTGACAATCAGGCTGAGTGTGATGGGGTAAAGAGTCAATCAGCAAGTGCAATCACATATGAATGGGTGAAAAAGGTCAGAGAAAAACCAAAGGGAAAGACAAGGTCTATGAGTAAGATCAAAACTAAAAGTTTCGATTCAAGACTCCCCAGTGGAGTCGCCAGTTTCTGTTGAAGGAAAATCTCCCTGCGGACAGGTAGATCTCCTCAAAGATATAGACTCTTAAATCTAAGACATAAAGTGCTTATCATGGTCACTAACTTCCTTTTAGATCTAGGTGGACTAGTGTGTGATAAGGAAGGAGAAAAGAAGTACCTTTTACCGGTGTTTGTCCCTGCATGCTCCGAGTTGAGCTCCAATCTTTCGCTCCTCGATAAGCCCTGTAGAAAAACAAAGTACGACTACTTCCTACTCTATCAAGATTAGTCCGAAATAGGTCTATCTACTAAAGAGAAAAATTCATGTGAGATTGAACATGAATTAGAAAGAAACAGGCCAAGCAAATTATATTAATGAGGACAAAACATTGCTTACAGCCATGGATGAATTGCAGCAGTTTCATCAAGTCCTCCTTGTCTACCCCTTGCTCAAAAGATCCACGATCCGAATGATGATAGCTTCACTGATTTATCCCTATGAGATCATAGTTCTCTTGCTGCCGAATTATCTCTGTTCCAGCACCACTTATAAGATCATAAGTTTGGTGTGATTCTCCTTTTCCACTCCTCTTTCACCATTAGAAAGCTTGCTTATATAGCCTTGGAGAGGCTTTAACCACTTGAGATATCCTTGGGGAAGGTGAGTATTTTCCTCCTTCAGTTGAGGATCTGCCCTAAGATCATGGATGGACTAGGGATTCGAATCCAACTGCCTTCCAAGAATGAAAAGATCCTTCCCCCATTCATCTCAACAACTCAATTGTTGCCCAGAATAGGTAGCGCTCCCTCAAAAGGGCCATCAGAGCACTATAGCACTCCCCAGTAGGCTTAAGGGGGGCACCAACGCTCCCTCAAAAGGGCCAAAGGAGCTTTATAACGTTCCCAGACAGTGTAAGGGGGAGCGCCAATGCTCCTAGAAGAGGTATAGGGGAGCACTCTCCTCCAAAACTTAGTTTTTGAGGTGCTTTCAGATTGCAAAAGGTTCATGAGCCCAGTTAACCTTTCCTCCTCTTCCAAATCAAGTGTTTGTCATGTGCCAAGTGTCCTCTTGATGGCGTTTATAGGCACGACATGGGCATCATGGCAATATGCTTTCTTTAACACTTGTGGCACTTGTGAGCAAAAAGCGACACTTGCGAACCTTGTAATGACGACACTTGTGACACTATCAAAGTGAGTATTTTTTATGTGTAACAGCATCGATGCTCTATTAATTAATAGAATCACCAATGCTTTATTAATTAATATAAGAACTGATGCCTCATTATTATTTATTGTACACTTTCAAACATGTGAACAAAGTTATTTTTATTTAAAACTCCATGGTGTTGTTGACAAGAACATGAGGACCAGTGCGCTTTATATTGGGAGAGCACCGATGTACTTTGTTATTAGGAAGAGAACTGGTGTTTTTTGTTATTGGGGGATCATCGGCGTGATTTCTTAATGGCGGAGAATCGATGTGCTTTGTTATTGGGGAGCACCATGATGCATTTTATTTATTATAAATAAAAGCAATATTTTAGTATTTTTATTAATAACAGATATTGGAAGCACCAGGGTGTTATAGTTTGGAGCATCGATGTTCTTTGTTATTGGGAAGAGTGTCAGTGTGCATGGTTGAATTAGGATCACCAATGCACACATTTGACTTAGGATCATCAGTGCCCACGACCAACTTAGGATCACTGGTATTGTTGACATGAAAATGCACACCGATGCGTTATTCCTGTACAATGCGCACCGTGAACCACAAAAGCACTTTTCTTAAAGAAACCTTATAGCGATAGGGTTTGGGATCCAATGCAATGAGTGATCCCATTGCAAAAAATACCAAATTCCCCACATACAAGTAAGAAATCCTATAAAAAATTGTTTCTTAAAAAACATATCTACTTGTAAAACATAGAGGGAAAAACTAAGATAAACAACTAGGAAGCTAGGGCTTCCAATACTCAATGTAACTGTGAAACCCTTTTATTTTATTTTTTATAATGCAGTGAAATACGTTTGAATGAAATAAGGGAAATATTGAGATGATGAATAGAATAAAATCACATACTTGAAATTTCTCCTCTGCAAATATGTATGTAAGTTTGGCTCTTCAAAAAAACCTACCCACTCCAAATACTTTGCTTGTAAATCTCTCTTGCACAAGTCTCCCCTCTAAATTTTGGAAAAATAATGAAACAATGATTAGGGTAGTCATGTAGATGTAAGTTGAATTGGCTATAGGGTTTTTCTTGTGTAATCAAGAGGGTATGATGTCAATTTTGTCTTAGGTGTGGACCAAGGTTAAACATGTAACCTTTTATTCTAAATTAATAAGACAACAAGGAGAAAAATGCTCAAGGAATGTTGGTTTTCCCAGTTTGGGTTTCTAGGGTAAAATCTGTGTGTATTGTGTGCTTTTTGTGTCATTTAATTTCTTGATTAAGTCTTTCTTCCTCTCTTCTTCTAGGTTTAGCATGGAAGTGTGTCTCATTTCCTAACATGTGGTATCACAACTTGGCTTAACAACCTTGGATCTGAGCTAAAATCTAGGTTCAGTAAGAGCCGTTAGTTAGAAATATTTAAATAAGTGTGTTAAATAATGGTGAGCAACTCGAGAATAGAGATCGGAAAATTCAATGGCCATAATTTTGATCTTTGGAAGCTTGAAATTGAATATCTCCTTGTAGATCGAGAAAAATGGACAACAGTTTGTCCAGGTACCGTGCCAACAGGTATGTCGACGGAAGAATGGGAGAAACTCAAGAGAAGAGTGAGGAGTACGATTTGATTGTGTCTTGCAGATTTGGTATTGTTGAATGTCTCAAGTGAAGATTTGGCCAAGAAACTGTGGGACAAGTTGGGAAGCTTGTACCAGTGGAAATCTCTGGTAAATAAGTTGTTTCTCAGAAAAAAATTGTATCTTCTGAGGATGAGTGATGGAAGTTCAGTGACTGTTCATTTAAATGTGTTTAATACCATTATAGTCCAGTTATCTCCTGTGGATATTAAATCACTAAGGAGGAGAAAAGTATTATCCTACTATGTTATTTTCCAGACTCGTGGGATAGCTTAGTCATGGATATAGAGAGTAATACAAACACATTGGCACTATAAAATGTGGTTTCATATCTACTATTGGAATAAATGAGAATAAAGAACATGTAAGGATCGACCAAAAAAAATTTAGTGGTGAGAGGTTGATCGGTTGACAGATTTAAAGGAAAATTATCCTATAGAAAGTCTAATTCGAAGGGTAGATATAAATCCCTGGTTCATTCAAAAAGAAGATGCTGGAAATGTGGTAAAGTTGGGCATTAAAAAAGGATTGCAAGTCGAAGGAAATGAAATTCAGTGCAGGATCCGATGAGAAGAAGTCAACTAAGAGAAAGGCGAGTCCATATAAATGAGGTGATGTCTACCTGGAATCGACCAGTACACAGTCAGATCAAGATGTTTGGTTGATCCATTTAGGATAATCCTATCATATGACACCACATAGAAAATGGTTATGTGAATATGAATGACATGAAGGAGGAGAATTTTTCTTGGGGGATGACTCGACAACCAAAATTGTCAGACAGGGAAGAATTCGTGATGAAAGAGCATCACTCCCACTCAGCAGCATGTTAGCAGTCAGTGCAACATAGGAGGATCAGGAGAATATCTCTAGGAGAGAGAGTGCAACCCTCTCATTTTGTTTTAAAATCTCTAATTTAATGTCATAAATTTTGTAAGGCTCAAGGAAGAAAGAGCCAGTGCATTTGTGTGGGGATGGTGTAATCACCTTTAATGGGCCATAGTTTGTACAGATCTTGAGTTTCACCTCAAATCTGAAGATTGTAAATGTGTATTTATTGTAATAAATTTAATGATAGGAATACATTAATTAAACATGATAGCACTAAAATGATATGGAGGGAAGGCTTGAGAAGCCAAGATTGTATAAATGAATGTATTTTATGATGTAAGTAATTTTTGGGAGAGGAGTGAAGAAGAACTGAGACTTTGTTGCAGTCCAATCTTGAAACCATTGTAAATATTGTAAACATTCACAATTAATCAAAGTTGAGTTTATTTTTGAGTATCTTTGTGTCTATGTGAATGAGTGTGTGGTTTTATGAACACTATGCATATGTGAATGCCACGAGTATATAAATGTTATGTTTGAAGGAGTAGATAGAATTCCCTATCTGTGTGGATTTCTGAGTATTTTGGGATCTCAAGGGTGTGCAAGGAGTGCACATCATAGTTATTGGAGAGCTCTGAAAAGTGAGCGCAAGGAGTGTGCTAGAATTTAGTCAGGAGGTCTATGAGGAGCATGTCAAGTGGAAAAACAGGAACCAGTAATAAGCTCAGAAGGGATAGTGCAAGTCTTCACAAAGTAAGCGCAAGGAGTGCGCAAACGAGTCTTTAAGGTCTAAGACTCAAGAGAGCGAGTGCAAGAAGTGCAGGAAGCCAACACTTTTTCAAAGTGTTGGTAAGATTAGGAGAAAGAGCACAAAGTGTCAAGAGGGCACTAAAGGAACACTTTAACTATGTTCACAAGCTTAGGAGAAATAGTGTAAATGTTAGGAGGGCACAAGGAGTCATTTGGAAGAACAAAGGACCAATCACTTTCAAGTTGAGGAGTTGAAAGCTCAGGAGAGATATCACTAGTGTGTGCAGAGCCTATGCAAGGAGTGTAGAAGGAAAGAAATTTCTAAAGTTCCAGACTGCGGGAGAAGTGCAAGGAGTGTGCTAGAGAAATTATTGTAACTTCCAAGCTCATGAGGGATAGTGTTTCATAGAACATAAGAATAGGAAAATAAGTTGACCTGGCAGAGAAGAGATCAAAGGCCAAGCCTTTGAAACTTTGAGAAATTATTTGTTGGAGGGAAGGCAGGGCCGAGAAGGAGAAGAAGCTACAATAGTTATTGTATTGGTTATGGAAATAGATATGGACCATCATATCTTGCAAGAAGGAATCCTAGAGAGCAGAGGAGAAGCACAGGAAAAGGAGATCAGATCACAGTCGTTGGATCTGATTACAAGAGAATCTGAGTCATAGATCTCGTGATTCAGAGATTCGGCACTCTGAGAAATATTACTTTGTGGGTTTCCAAGAGGAGAAATCCACCAAAGCCCGCAGTCCCAAATTAATATTAGTCGTAGATTGGTAGTGTAGCATGGGTCATTGATTTAAAACATCCCAAAGCAAAAGGGACATGAAGTACAGGTGGTAGAATCATGTTTTTTAGATATGGAGCATGGAGAGATCAAAATTCGTTCGATCAAATCAAAAGAGGGGGATCGTTAAAGTCCCAAATCCTTCGGAATTCACCACTTCGGTGATTTGGAGCAGTGAGTTGTTGCAGAGTGGATGGATCCCTGAAGCTCTGAATCTTGGATTTGATCTTCATCGTCGATCAAATAAGAGAATCTCAACTATAGATCTCTTTCCTTCGCCAATTTGGCGTTCAGCTGTTCAGAAGTTTGGTGGTGTTCATTTAAAGAAAGGAACCCCGGAGTGTCGGAGTTCCATAGTTAATCACATTTGTTGGTTGCAGGAGCAGTGTGGCTCATAGATCACAATTCGACATTCAGTTGTCTGGGAGGTATTATGTGTTGTATTGGAGTCGTGGAATTGTCTGAAGCCTAGAGTCCCAGAGTAGATATCCACTGTAGATCATGGAAGAGGGAGAACTCATGCCAATCGTCATATTTGACCATTTGAAAGAATGGAGGAAAGTGGAAGGGCAAGGTAAAACCCGCACCCACTAGTCGACGTCACTTTATGACCGAATTCGGCCAGTAACCACTCTGGGTGTGTAAAGTTTTGTGAATCCTCTGAAGCGTCGAAATCCCAGAGCTCTGAATAACACCTTTTTTACCAGTGCTTGGTACTATCTTGAGGTCATATTCCTATTCTATTTGGAGAAAAGGGGCTAGTGCTCATGGTTTAAATCAAAGGAGCAAGGGGGATAAGTATTAAGCGCCCACGGGTTTTTTGTGAACCTGCAAAAGGAAAGTAAAGGGACCTATTTTCATCAGCGAGGATCCAATGAGGGTCTGAGAGCCAAATCGGCTCCTGAGAGAGATCCAAATATTGGGAGGTCGCAACGCTAGCTAGGTAGAAATTCACATCGTTTGCATCATGTGGTATCAGAGAATATTTTTTCTGTAGAAATCATGCAAAGGGTAGGAGAAGGTAGAGCATGAGAAATATGTGTGAAGTATACTCGCAGTTATGGAGGTAGTAGGAGACAGCCAGATGGGTTGAAAGAAAATAACCAGTTTTGTTCTTGGAGCAGAGAAGATTATGTGGAGCTCTTAAAGTGAGTATTTGGAGTACAGTAGTCGAATAGCAAGGAGTGCTCAAGAGAGGAGCGAGAGTGAGGTGTGTGCCTACACTCATCAAGAGTGTAAAATATCAAAAAGGTTCCAGCAGGTGAACCGAGAGGCTAAGTGAGGAGAGGCTTGGAAGAGGTTGACTGTATCTCACGACGAGCAAGTGGAATCTCACAGACTTTCCAAGAGGGATAGGAGAGGATAAAATGGCTATTGAAGGCCATATACAAGGTCCAAGAGGAGACCACAAGAGGATGAACAGAGAGGAGATGGATAAATATATCAAGGAGACTAGAGAGGAGCTCGACATATTGATGTTGCAATGGAAGAGAATGAAGAAAGGAGAGCAAGAGAGATGGAGGTATGAATGTCCCATGAAGAAGAAGGTAAAGTGGCTTATCCAACAATTGATTTTCAAGAAGTAGAAGCAGATGTTGAGGAGATGGTCGAGATAAATAGAAAGTCTCAAGGACTCAGAGGAGAAATTCCCATCAGCAGAGAAGATAGTTTACATATTTAAACCAGAATATGGAGAAATTATTGATGGAAATGTGAAGGAAGAGAGATCAGTTGAAGATATCATATATTGCTAGGAGGGAAATGAGAAGAGATCAGTTGAAGATCTTATAAACTACCAGGAGGGCAGAAAGGAAAACTCAGATTGTCAGGAGGACAAGGAGAAGATTAGATTGTTTGAGAGTATCAGGAACTTAGAGGAGAGTTCAAATCATTGAGGAGTGCTAATAGAGGGGGAAATTGATCAACAAAGAGTGTTTACAAAGAAGGAGAGAGAGGAAGAATAAAATAAGCCTCATGAGATTGAACATGAAGATTCATGTAGAATCGCAAGCTACATGAATGAAGATGATGAGAAGTTGAATACTTCAACTCTCAAGGAGGAGGATCAGAGGTGCATTTTGATCATTGGGGGAATTGGCATATTCCCACTAAGAAACCCAGTAGAGGACAATTCATGTGTTTCACATGAGGAGGTGACGTAGGAGGCATCCAGAGAAGAGGTCATTGGGCAAAATGTTTTAAAAACTAGAAGTTTGTGTGTAACTGTAGGTGCATAAGAAGAAGGACATCCAACAAAGACTATCATGGAGGAGGAGAAGGAGCAGACACTAATATATTCCCAAGAGATGAAAGAGGAGGAGGCCCACACAGCTTTGAGCTAAGAGAATTCTCAAGGAGAGCTGGAGGATCAAAGTTCTGCAGAAATAGAAGACAATAAATTAGAATTCCAGCATGAGGAACCACTAGATGAAGCTAGACTTATGCCAGCTAAAGGAAATGATAGATGAACATATGACTTGGAAGAAAGAAAAATGTCAAAGGAAATGGCTGAGCAATATCCCATAGAATCTAAATATGAACAGCCCAAGAGATTTTTCTTACAATAAGAAGGTGTAGAGAAGATTGTTGTAGAATTGGAGTCTATAGAGGAATGGCAAGTCAATGCAACAAGTGATGAAGTCAACATGGCAGATCAGAATGATCTACCCTTTGATCTGTATGAGGAATTGGAAGCTCTAGCAGAAAGAGTAATGAACCAAAGGAGTCTCCTCCAACAAGTCAAGTTGGATATGATGTAAGTGTTTTTTGGAGAGGGAGGAAGAAGAATTGAGACTTTGTTATAGTCCAGTCTTGAAACCATTGTAAATATTGTAAACATTCACAAATAATCAAAGTTGATTTTATTTATGAGTATATTTGTGTCTATGTGATTATGTGTGGTTTTATAATTTTTTTATTGTGCATATGTGAATTCCACGAGTATATAAATGTTTTATTTGCAGGAGTAGATAGAATTCCCTGTATGTGTGGATTTATGAGTGTTTTGGGCTCTCAAGGTTGTAAAAGGAGTGCAGATCAGATTTATTAGAGAAATCTGAAAAGCTAGCGCAAGGAGTGCGCTAGAACTCAGTCAAGATTTCTATGAGGAGCACGCCAAGTGGGCACACCAAAACTAGTTATAAGCTCAGAAGGGATAGTGCAAGTCTGCACAGAGTAAGCACAAGGAGTGCGCAAATGAGTCTTTAAGGCCTAAGAATCAGGAGAGTGAGTGCAAGAAGTGCACAAAGCCAACTCTTTTTCAAAGTGTTGGTAAGCTTAAGAGGAAGACCACAAAGTTCCAGGAGGGCACTGAAGGAAAAATGTAATTTTGTTCACAAGCTCAGGAGAAATAATGGAATTGTCGGGAGGGCATAAGGAGTCATTTGGAAGAACAAAGGACTGCGCCCTTTGAAGTTGAGGAGTTGAAAGATCAAGAGAGATAGCACTAGTGTGTGTAGAGCCTATGCAAGGAGTGTAGAAGGCAAGGACTTTCTAAAGTTCTAGACTACGGGAGAAGCGCAAGGAGTGTGCCAGAGGACTTATCATAAGTTCCAAGATCAGGAGGGATAGTGTTTCATAGAATGCAAGCAGAGGCTAAGGAATTCACCCTACAAAGAAGAGATCAATGGCCAAGCCTTTGAAAATTTGAGAAATCCTTTGTTGGAGGAAAGGTGGATCCAAGAAGGAGAAGAACCTACAATATTTGTTGGATTGGCTATGGAAATAGATCTGGACCATCAGATCTTGCAAGAAGGAATATTAGAGAGAAGAGGAGAAGCGTGGGAAAAGGAGATCGGATCCCAGTCGTTGGATCTGAGCACAAGAGAATGTGAGTTGTAGATCTCATGATTCATATATTTGACACTCCGAGAAAGATTGGTCATTTTTTTCCAAGAGGGGAAAACCCCCAAAGCTCTGAGTTGTGAATTAATCTCATCTGTAGACTGGTATTGCAGCATGGGTCGTTGATTTAAAAAAACCCAGCGAAAAAGGGACATGAAGTATAGGCGGGAGAATAGAAGTTGTTAGATCTGGAGCATGGAGAGATCAGAAGTCGTCCAATCAATCAAAAGAGCGGGATCATTAAAGTCCCAAATCCTTCTGAATTCTCCACTTCGGCGATTTGGAACAATGATTTGTTGCAGAGTGGTCAGAGCCCCGAAGCTCAAAAGCCCAGAGTTGATCTTCTTCATCGACCAAATAGGGGAGTCTCAGTTGTAGATATCTTCCCTTCGCCAATTCGGCATTTGATTTTTTGGAAGTTTGGTGGTAGTTGTTTGGAGCAAAGGAACCCCAGAGTGTCAAATTTTTGGAGTTAATCACAGTCATTGGCTGCAGGAGGAGTGTGAGTCGTAGATCATGGTTCGACATTCGGTTGTCTGGGAGGTATTGTGTGTTGTATTGGATTTGTCGAATTGTCTGAAGCCCAGAGTCCCAAAGTAGATATCCACCATAGATCGTGGAGGAGGGAGAAATCACGCCATTTTTCATATTTGACCATTTGAAATAAAGGAGGAAAGTGGAAGGACAAGGTAAATTTGCACCTGTCGATCAACATCACTTTATGACCGAATTCGGCTGTTAACCACTTCAGGGGATTTGTGTGTAAATTTTAGTGAATCCTCCGAAGTGCCGAAGTCCCGGAGCTACGAATAGCACCTTTTTGGCTAGCGCTTGGTTCTATCCTGAGGTCATATTCCCATTATATTTGGGGAAAATGGGCTAGCGCTCATGGTTTAAATCATAGGAGGAAGGGAGATAAATATTAAGCACCTGTGGGTTTTGTGTGGACCTGCATAAGGAAAGTAAAGGGTCATGTGTGCATCAGAGAGGATCCATCGACGGTCCGAGAGACAATTCATCTCCTGAGAGAGAGATCCAGAGACTGAGAGGTCGCAACACCATGCATGTGGAAAATTCACACTATTTGCATCAGTTCGACTGATGTTGCAAGATGGGAGGAGTAGAACTCTTCCAGGTGTGCTACACATTTCGGGTTTGGAAAGAATCCTGATATCTATCAGCAAGATGAGTGATTTGGGTTTCCACACTCTATTTCAGAAGGATTCGTGAAACATGGTCATAGGTGTGATGGTATTAATGAAATGAGTTCGGATTGGAACCCTATACAAGTTACTAGGGAGTGTTGACTCGACTGGATGTAACAGCATCATTGTTCTTGAAGTCGACTCGACTCAACTTGACTCAGGATGAGTCAATTCCAACCATTCGACAAGTCATCATAAATTTGACCCAACCATGGTATGGCACAAGAGGATGGGACATAGTGGAGAGAAAGGACTTCGAGCTATGCATAAAAAAGGTATGGTTGAATAATTTCTTGCATGTAATTTAGAAGTCCACTTTTTTGGACATTGTATATATGGAAAACAAATTTGGGTGAGGTTCCCATATGGAATGACGAGCGAAAATGGGATTCTAGAGTTGGTTCATAGTGATGTGTTTGGCCCTATTACAGTTCCTTCACTTGATGGATCCTTGTATTATGTATCCTTCATAGATTATTTTTCGAGGAAGACATGGATATACGTCCTGAGGAAGAAATCATAGGTTTTCGATAAATTCAAATAGTTTAAATCTCTTGTAGAAAACCAAACAGATAAGAATATTAAGGTGTCGAGGACTAACTACAGTGATTAATTATGTGGAAAATAATTTGGCCAGTTTTGCAAGTAGTGTAGCATAGCATGCCAAGATACCACACCATGTACCCCACAGAAAAATGGAGTTTATGAGAGAATGAACAGAACATGGATGGACAAGGAAAGGAGCATGCTCAGTGGTGTTTGCCTTGCACAAAACTTCTGGGTGGAGGCAGTCGACACTGCAAAATATCTATTGAATGTATCTCCTTCGTTGGTGCTAGTTGACACGACTCCACATGAGATATAGTCAGGTAAGAAGCCTTTGGTTTCACATATCAAATTATTTGGATGTGATGCATTTTTGCATGTTCCCAAGGAAAATAGGAGCAAGTTGAACAAGAAGGAAGTCAAATGTATTTTCATTGGATACAAAGGAGGAATGAAAGGATATAAGCTCGAGGATCCTGCATCAAGGAAAACAATGTATAGTCGATAATTTTTCTTCAAAGAATTCGTAAGTAAGTCTGGTCCTGAAGAAATTGTTCATACCAAGAATAATCATGAGAAGGTGTTGTTTGAAATGAGGAACAAATAAGATGATTCAAATGAGTCGACCGAATCAGAAGAAGAGGTGAAACAACTGGCCCCAGTTTTAAGGAGTTCAGAAAGAGTAAGAAAACTAGTCAAAAGGTATATTTCACCCAATTTATATTATGCATCTGTGTTAACTACCATCGACGATGATCTCAAGCCAGTAGGGGAGGTAGTCAAATCAACAGAGGGAAAACTCTAGAAGGACACCATGGTCAAAGAGATGGAATCCTTGCACAAGAATGATACATGGCACTAATTCAATTTACCTAATGGAAGAAAGCATGTCAGTAGAAATGGGTATTCAAGAAGAATATGAATGCAGCAGGTCAAGTTGAGAAACTCAAAGCTCGATTGGTAGAGAAAGGATATTCCCAAGTCAAAGGAGTTGACTTCGGTGATATTTTTTCCCCTGACACAAAATTAACTTCCAATAGAGTAGTAATGTCTCTCGTTGCAGCATTTGATCTAGAGATAGAACAAATGAATGTGAAGACATCGTTCCTACATGGGTACCTAGAAGAATAAATCTACACGAAACATCCTAAAGGATTTGTAGTAAAGGGAAAGAAAGATTTGGTGTGAAAAATAAAAAGATCCCTTTATGGTCTAAAGAAATCACAAAGGATGTGGTACCAAACTTTTGACACATACATCCTTAGTTTTGGGTTTGTGAGAAGAAAAGTTGATCACTACATATATTCCAAAGAAGAAGGTGGGAATTTCATATATGTAGCATTGTATGTCGACGACATGTTGTTGATTGGAAACATCATGAACGCAATAAAGGAGGTGAAGAAGAAGTTATCCTCCAAGTTTGACAGGAAGGATCTCGATGCAAAGAACTTCATTTTGGGAATGAATATCAAGAGAGATCGACCAACTAGAAAGCTCTGGTTGAACCAAAAAAATTATATTGAAATAATTTTGAAAAGTTTCAACATGCAGGATTGCAAACTTGTGAAGGTTCCAATTCCTATGGGAGAATGGCTAACTAATGAATAGTTTCCAAAGACACGGGAGGAAATATAGGACATGCCATGTGTTCCCTATGCAATTGTTGTTGGTATTCTAAGGTATGCAATGGTCTGCATTCGACTAGACATTGCCCATGTAGTGGGAGTATTGAGAATATACATGTCGACACCTGGGAAGTAGCACTGGATAGTTGTCAATAGAGTATTCAAGTATTTATGTGGCACAAAATATTATGATATTTGATACCAAGGAAAACTTGTAGGTGACAGTGAATTAAATGTGCATGGCTTTATCAATGTCGACTAGGTTGGAGATGTAGATCGACAGAGGTCAACCAGTGGATATGTGTTCAAAATGTCTGGTGGGGAAATCAGTTGGATGAGTAAGTGACAAGTGGTCATAGCCTTGTCAACAACAGAAGTTGAATACATGGCAGCCACTCATGGAAGAAAATAAGTAGTATGGTTGCAAAGGTTGTGTTCAGGAATTGGGTTGGAATAGATAGCTATGAAGATAAATTGTGACAGTCAAAGTGCAATATTTCTAGGAAAGAACCATGCTTATCATTCCAAGACTAAGCACATTGATGTATAATACCATTTCATGAGAGACATGGTGGAAAGCAACAAGATGTTGCTGGAGAAAGTAGACACGTTGGAAAACATAGCAGACTCTTTGACCAAGTATGTGAGTGTTTTGAAGTTCTCTTGGTGTAGATAGGTAATGGGAATTGTTTCCCTGGGTCTATGAACGAAATTTCAAAGGTCTCTCAGTTTCAAAAAAGAAGACAACAAGTGGGAGAATGTTGGATTTTTATATTCTTTGCAATGAAAGTCGAGGTGGATCAACTGACAATTGAAGTCAAATTTTGAGGTGGTTCAATCGGGTTTAGACAAAGTCGAGGTGGATTGAAAGAAAGTCAAAGGTACAGGTGAGTTTACTGGGTAAAGTCAAATTTGAAGGTCGAGGTGGTTCGACATGGTAAAGACATCGAAAGAAAGTTGAAGAGGTCAACCGACAAGAGGTAGACAATGGGCATGTGGAAACTAACTAAAGACCAAATGAAGGTTGACTGGTAATCTGACTTGGTAGTCGACTATAACAGAATCCCAAGATTTTCAGTATTTTTAGCCAACAATATACATGGATCTGTAACGTTTTTTTGGGTTCCTTTTCTTTAGGGTTTTTCCTATTGTAAATCCTATAAAGAAGGTTTGTTGTAATGTTGTAAAATATGATATTTAGGAATCAATAATTGTAGAGGTTGTTGTTCATGTAGATGTAAGCCAAATTGGGTACATCATTGTTCTTGTTTAAGAAAGAGGGTATGATGTCAATTGTTTCTTAGGTGTGGAATAAGGTCAGACACATAACCTTTTATTCTGATGAATAAGACAACAAGGAGTAGAATGCTCAAGGAATGTTGGTTTTCCCAGTTTGGGTTTCCAGGGTAAAATCTCTGTGTATTGTGTGCTTGTTGTCTCATTTACTTTATTTATTAAGTCTTTCTTCCTCTCTTCTGCTATGTTTAGTGTGGAAGTGTGTCTCATTTCCTAGCACATCCACCATCAAAACACACAAATACGAGGCCAAGGGGCACCCTTGGGGAATATATCGATACAACAATATGCAATGGGACAATGAGTTATTAATTTAGACAAATGAAAACACATTAAATAAAAATGTGTTCACCATGGACACAGATAAGCAAGTGAACATGTCTATGATGAAGGCCTAGTCTACATGATCATAATATCTATCAAAATCAATCTTCAAAAAAAGACATTGTTGGCCAATATCTTGATTTGACTCCAAGGTATCCCAAGCTAAGATTACAATGTCTAGATAAATTGACGCTATACACAACTTGTCTACTCATTGTGAACTACCTTTTGTGCAATTGAGTAAATATGCAAAGCCACTGGTCTAGCCATAATCTTGTATGCAACACTAAGAAAAGTAATGGGCCTCCTACCCCTAATTGTGTCCCTATTAGTGCTTTTGGGAATGACCTTAGTAATGCCTTGATTGAGAGATTCAGATTGCCTATCTAAAGAGACTACTTATGCTACAAAAAAACAAAAATCATCCTTGATCATGTACCACATGGTCTTGTATAAATCACAAGGAATACCATCCATCTCTAATGACTTCCCATTTTTCATAGAACTAAGAATTGCAAAGAACTCTTCTTTCAATAAATATCTATCCAATTAAGCTTGGTCACCAATAGAAAATTTGCACGGAATGGCCCTACAACAAGAATTCATAGAATCCACCACATAATACATCAAAGAATAAGGAGAGAATATTCAAACATACATTTTACCTTTGTTGGATCCTCTACAAGAGATCCATTCGCTCAATGAAAACTAAGAACCCTATTAGCCACCACTTTTCATGGCAGTTTCTAAGGTAGCACATTATAGATATCCTTAAGAAAAATACATACCTCCTCAAGTCTAAGTCAAGAATTCTACAACTCCTTTCTCCTTTTGCACACCATCATCCTATCCCACCCTTTCATGAATTTCATTATGAAATATACAACATCCTCCTACCAAAGTAGCCAATCCCACTCCCCCACTGACCTAGGAGAAAGGTCCTAAGACCTATAAACAAGGATAAGGAAATCCACCAAGTCCAAATGTGACACATTCAACTTAAACAAAGTTGAGGGTGTTGACTCAATCATGCTACCCACTGATATTACAATACAAAGAGGAAAATGATCTAAGCCCATAACATCCATTAAAACATCCATTGGACAAAGCTTTCTTGAAAATGATATTGTTAGCACTAGAAGTCAGCTCCAGATTGCATTGGAGGTAAGCCCAGTACCCATCGGTTTTTAATGTCACAATGAATAAATTTAAAGGGGGTCGAATGGGTGCATAGTCAAGAAAATATTGTTTTAACTCAGAAAACTGAACCAACATGCACAAGCAGTTGAGGTCTTGATTCAACTTCAGTCAGTAATTTGTAGTAAATGTGAATAGGAGAAAGAACTGGTGAGGAGAATGTAGAGATCTTCCATGGACATCCGGTCTTCCAGTATCCTAAGGATGAAAAACTCAGAAAACAAGATCCTCTTGGATTCAAGGTTTCAGGAAACTGAACAGCGTTAAAACATAATTGTGATCAAACATACATCACAATACATCTATAACAATCCATGTGAATCCTTCAATAATGGACACTTCAGTATCAAAGGAAAAATAAGATGGAAATAGAAGATGAATTTCATTAAACAAGAAGTCTCAAATCAAGTTACATAACCAAAGAACCAGAGCTTCATCAAAAGTTTACAATACGGGAGCCTAGCTCAACCATCAACCCTAACAAAATATCAAAAATACATATTTATACTTATAACTCACTCCAACTTCCTGAGGCACGATCATGTCATGTGTTCAATTCTTTGCATCGACGAGCCTCTTTGTCAAGATGTGCATGCAGACGTTAGTCAGACTACCCATGCAGTCTTTTGTTAGATGCGATCTCTGTCAGTCCGGGCTGACCACCTACCTTCATGGTTGGTCCCTTTTCTGGCCTTCTATTTATGTAAGGAGACGATGTCTCAACCACCTCACCCACTTCCATTAACTACTTTTCATTGAGGACTCAACGAGACTTAAACCTCAGGGGGCGACCACATGCTTCTCTAGGATAGGACTCCATATAATTATGTGATTGCGAGGCTTCTCAAAATTAGTTTGGGTTCATACTGATTTTGGGCCTGCAATCCACCACTTTTCTCCATGTAGCACTTTCTCCTTACCATGGTTTCAATTGCAAGACCGCTCAAGAAAATTATCCCCTGATCATGTTGTGTCCCTGCAATGAAATGTGACCATAGATCTGGTCCTGATATGAGATCTGGGTGTACCTACTAGATTTAGCACCACTGCCAAGATTAACCTTCTGCCAACTTTAGAATCCGCCAAACTAATATTCTCAAGAATTCCCATCGTTGAAGTTGATCTTGCCTGTTGCTTGCATTTCCAGCCCAAAATGGACTACTCTGAACGCTGCACTTTGGCGTTCCTTTTGTAGGCCATGAACTTGGACAACCTGTTTCCCTTTACAACTATATGTGATAACAATTGGCTCCACAGGGTATGGCATGCTCCTTGCGAGCTTCCAAGAACAAGCAATTCCAGTCACCTTATGCATTTGGCTATGGAGTCTAGCTCAAAACGTTCGTTGAATAAAACAGGGAAATATGTACACACTACTCTACTAAAAATGAAAACAAACACATGGGCTCCAGTAGGAGCTTATTTATGTACAATCCTATACTAACTGATCTTTACAAAGTTCTAGGTGAAAGCAAACTTCCACCATAGCCATTCAAGTAACTTCCTAACTGGAAGCTCTTTTACTCTATAAGTGATTGATAACAGGTGATGCAACCGCGACAACGCAACGATTACATCCTCCAGCTTCTCTCCAAAGGTTGAAGTTGAGATAAAGATGGGCGGATCCAAGATATGAAGGAAATTCCACTCCAAGTACTTGTTGATAGGATCATAGACTGAGTGGAAAACTCCAGAAAATTTGTAACAGACAGCCCATTCTGCTCCACAGTTGCTCACACAGGGTTGAATATCTTTGGTAAGCACAGGTGGGTGAACAGTTGATGTAGGTTGACTAGCCATAGGCGATGGTTTCTCACTGATAGGCTCTAGACAGGAGATAAATTGTCCCTCTGGCTCTTCCTCTTCTTCTTCATGGCTCTCCCAAGGATTAGAGTCATAATCATCATACACTATAACCATGGAAAAGATCTGCTCTTCGTCATCTTCATCGGGATATTCATCAAAATTTGGTTGCTCTTGGTAAGTATTTGAAATCACTTCTTCATCATTAGCAGTTATTTCAAAAACATTTGTTTCAAGGACTAGAATATCCTCTACATCTCCTTAATAAGGGAAGCAAGAACGATCTGCCTCCAATTTTTCCATTCTTGCAGAAAGTGATTTAACCATATTTATCAACTCCTCCAAGGTATACCCCTCATCCTCACAGCTTTCATCCTCATAGATTTCATCCTCACAACTTTCATTCTCACATATTTCATTTGAAACAGTCATACCTTGAACACAGTCTTTATATTCTTCACAACAATTATGATAAATTAACTTAGAAGAATAAAACTTTTGACAATGCCTATTGAAAGTGGCATGAAATTCTCCCAGGGAGGAGATGCTAGCATAGGGTAAGAAGTGATACGATTCACGAGCATCTCCTGCTAATGAGAACATGAACATATTTAATAATACATCCTCATGATGTATCTCCCATTGATGCATGAATTCATGAAACTCACGGAGATGCTCTGCAGGGTTGTCCTCTTTACGCTCTCTAAATATGAGCAAAAAATCACCCCATTAATCCATAGTAGGAACAACAATAGGAAAACTAGGAACAGAGGACAAATTAAAAGGAGCAAACCTCTGAGAAAAGATTCTTTCCATTTCAAAATAGTGGAGTTGTCACTAGATCCTTTAATCATGGAGTCACGAGGTGAATGATATGCAGTCTAAATGTCTCTGGTCTTTGTTCACCATCAAAGACCAAATATAATCATTGTCAATCTC